>JADHKT010000145.1:0-61277 GCA_019925285.1 Graphium sp. VPRI43844
ACTCTTCGACATCTCGGCCTACGGTAGGCTCGAGTGATGATGTAATTTTACATAAGTAGACTAGTGCACACAATTATGTAAGCACGTTAATAGACTCAGTTCAGTTCAGTTACGGAGTATTCGTTTTATTCACTGTGCACAGGCCCACAGTACACAGAAAGGTATTCGCCCATTCCTCTCGATGGTACGAGGGGAAGGGAAAGGAAGTGGTTCCTCACACCAGGCAACTTTGTTCCGTACTTTTGCCAACCCATTGATAAGTCGCACACGGTGTGGCGATCACAGTGGTCTCATGCGGGGCTGTAGTCGACCTTGTGCACCTTATCTGTCATGTCGAGGCATTAGCTGTATCACTGGGCTCTTCGCAGCCAGCCAGACATTCCGAGGCAACATCATATCCTTGCTCCGGTGTCTATTTAATTTCAAGGCTGTTTTTGGCGTCTCAATCGGTCATGCAAGAAAACTCGCTGCATAGATACCCAACCAGGCCAATGAGGCACACAACGTGCATGTCTAGTTGGCCAGCCAGGCAAACCTATCCTAATCTTCGTGTACTACTATGAGCTAATACGGAGTACGCTGTCTAAGCAGGGTGGCAGCCACTGGTTAGGCATCAAATAAGGCAACCCCCCCCCGACATGAAGAAAGTTTACTGCCGTCCTCAGAATGATAAAATCGCTAAAGCTTGCCTTCGAAGATGCATAGCAAGAGTTTCGAAAGTTGGTGGTTTTGGACAGACTACTACTCATATGTCGAAGACCAACCAAATCTGCTAACTCATTCCTTCACTCTACCATCGGTCCCTTCGGGAGTGGGCAGCGGCGGGGCCAAGGTCTGGCGTTCACTAGCCAGGCAGGCAGCCTGTCATAATTCGCCAGAAATGTTCTTGGCACAAGGCAAGCAAATCGCTGGCAAAGGCATGCTGAGCCGAAAGCCAAGTGTCGAACATCTTCAATTCCAAAGAACTACTCATGTAACAACACCGCCGAGCGCCACTGCAGCTCATTGTTTGTCGTAATTGCAAGAACGCAGCAAAGGTTTAAATGGGATATGCACTCGTATGCTTCGCACTGCACAATAGACTTTATTCTCCATTTAAACTACAGCAGTCAGGTGTGTAAAATGTGATGAACGGTTGGACCCTCGAAAGCGTTCTGGCCGCCCCCCACCACCACAACAGGGGGAATTAGCGGATCGCCTGAGGTCTATTACTAATACCCACTACAGAAGATGATTTTATTTACCAAGGGTGCACGATTGTGCCCTGGTCGTGATGCCAGATAACTCTGAATAAGAGGAAAGGAAACAACCCCGCCCGAGCCTTGTGAGAATTTATCATGTCTCTTGAGCGAGGCTGAAGCCTCTTACCCAGACCCCCGTCTGTCATCGTATTCATAATCCGGCCATACCATTAGCCCTTGCTAGGTGCATGTGTCTGGTGGCATTGGCTCGTCGCAAACCTCGGCTACAAAAGTGTGATTACGGGTATGTCTGCTGCACCCAAGGCCATCCAAGAGCTACCCTTCGTTCCTTTTCTTCCGTCGGGTATAGGCGTATACCTTTTTCCCACAAAAAGGTACTTGTACCAATTCAATTCGGCTTGCTTCTAAATTGGCCACATTTACTGCTCACTGGGTCTGTTTGGCTTTAAGATGGACACGTACAGACAGCCGCCCTTCCAGCACGCGCCGAAAGAATACCAAGATACCCCACATTATGGCGAACAGAAAGGAAGAAAAGAAAGATGAATCTCTATTAATTAAACAGGGAGAATACAGTTGGACGTAAAGTACCTGAACCCTGATGTCACGAAGGGCATCTGACCAGATGTAACATTGGAGGAGCAAAAGAATACTTGGCAAGGGAGTCCGCTGAAGAATTGTAGCAATAATTTGGGGGTGGCACGTTATTATTATCCCTCCTTGTTCCAAGAACTGAAAACTAATTTGTGTTTAAGGGCGAGGGTTTTGAGACTTGGTTGGTTGTAGCATACGTCAATTGGTGATTCAACAGAGGATTCTGATCGCACCGTAGACATGGACCCTGTCTACTACAAGTATTTCTGTGCCTAGTCTAGCTTCCATAGCGCGAAAGTAATAAAATTGAACACAACGTGGTTAGGCATTTTTGCCTGCCAGTCGATAATGCGATTGCAAGATCTCCACCCCTTGACCCCAGCCACCTTAGCACAACTGAAGTGAAGGCCTTTCGATCCCTTCAAAATATCGCTGTGCTAATGTCAAGGAGAGCAGTCAAATATTACCAACTTGTATCATGTAAATGGCTTTATTTGTGTTATTGTTGATTATGTTACTATGTATTAGGTTTCTAGCTTGTGGGCCAGGGCAAATACTGAGTACCGAGTAGATGTTTAATAAAAATGTTTTCAACCGACACCGACTGTACCAAAGCAGGCAACCCAGCAAACCTGGGGTGGAAGTAATACGGAGTACACCCAAACTCCGAATCTGCCATAGTAATTTAGTACGGAGTACTCCGTATGTGGCGCAGCAATATTAATTGATTTTCAACACCGTTGCGTCACTGACATAATAGTAAAAAGAGTATTGTTCGCGCCACACCCCGCCTTCAATTTATCCCAAGGCTGGCTTCAGTGACAATTACATCAAGCCATCACAATAGCGCAAATATACTTTACCCTACACTTTTCCTACGGTGCTTCCGACGAAAAGCTACATCAATATTTGATATCCGTTTTCATCAATAACTTGGGGATATCGTGACGATCAAAGCTGCTTTGCCACTTATCCGGCCATTGTTCAGCCTACCTACAGCTTCGCCTCGCCTCGCTTCGGGGACTTACACTCAGGTTTGTCAACATTTGCAGGCAGCGGATCGGTGTTCAATGGATCTGGGCGGCGCAAGGAGAAGGGACACCACAAAAGGTCCCCCTCTCCGGATTCTTTCGTTGGGTGAGTGGGTTTTGTTGTCTCTCCCCTTCCCAAATCGATGAATCGATTTCACTGAGGCTGACGCATCTAAAAACCCCCATTTGCAGACGGTGGCGGAGTCCGTGGATACTCCATGCTTATAATTATACAAGAACTCATGCACCGAACATTCGTCGAAATCGAGGGGCGCGCACCGAAACGAGGAGAGATTCCCAAACCTGCTGACTACTTCGACCTTATTGTTGGAACCGGCACAGGCGGCCTAATTGCCATCATGCTCGGTCGCCTAAGATTGGATCTGGAAACATGCAAAGAACTCTACGTACGACTGACACGCCTTGTATTCGAGACGGACAAGACTATCGCAGGCATCCCTTATCGGTCTACCCTGTTTAAGGCCTCAAAATTGGAGGAAGCGATACGGGAAGCTGTGCGGGAGCATACAGTCTTCGCCTCTGAAGGGAATGATGGTGCAGAACCTGAGGTCATGAGCCCCATCAATGCCGCCGGGTTCTCCAACGCTGCTTCTGGGCCCCGGCGACATTCGAGCAACGGAAGTGTTGTCAGCTTTAGCGCACGAAGTCCACGGGCACAAATGGCCCGCCCATACATTCACTCCAAGTATGGAAACCCGAATGCGAGTTTGTATGATGGGAGGGGGAACCGGACGAAAACGTAAGTGACGGCGGGCACTGACCTAGTCATTGCCTTGGTGACCTTTGATTTTCCCCTAGGAGTACTGCAAAACGGGACGTCTGCCTTACCTCTTGTCTCTTCTCGAACGTCAAACCATATCGACTTTTGCGCTAACGTTGTAACATGACAGTGCTGTTACAGCAGTATACCAAGGAACTCCGAAGGGTGGCTCTCCTGCACTACTGCGCTCGTATGACTCAAGAAAAGAATCAGCGCCAGAGGTTGAATGCAAAATTTGGGAAGCCGGCCGTGCGACATGTGCGATTGGGCTCGCATTCAAACCAATCCGTATCGGCCAGTCCATATTTCATGATAACGGGGGCGGTACATTCAACCCCGCCCCCGAAGCACTCGATGAGGCTACCGTCAATGAGTGGCCTGGACGAGAGGTTGGTGTGTTTTTTAGCGTCGGTACGGGCCGTCGACCCAAGGGCAGCGACTCCAGCCAATCTATGTGGTATGAGGAAATACTTGGCGAGTTCGCTGAAGCTCGCCGGCGACTGATTGCCAAAATTGAAGGTTGCGAGGTGATCCATGAGTACATGGTGAAGGAACACCTTTCTCGGCGGGGCGTAAACGTTGAAAACTATTATCGATTCAATGTTGAGATAGGTGTGGGTGAATTCGGCATGAACGAGTGGCACAGACTTGGGGAAATCAGCACAAACACACGACGTTATCTCGGCCGCGATTCGGAACAGCGCATGCTTCAGGGAGCAGCAAGCAAGATTGCAAAGATCCACTTTGCTCATGGGCGCTCTGACCATGCATTGGCAGCACAGCAGGCCACACAGGTTGCAAATGATCCGCAAACCGGACGACCACTCCCGCCTCTCCCGCCACCGCTGCCAGTTACGGCCAGTCCTGCAATGCCTTTCGCCATCGAGCTGCCCGCTGAAGTTCCGACAGCGTGGCCGCGATATGATTCTACTGTCAGTCGGTTGTCCTATGACTCTGGCGCAGACTCCCTTGCGCTACATGCCAATGGCAACTCACCATCGCCGAGAACTTCGATCGATCACATACCGAGTTCAAACAACCCTCACCCACAATTAACTACTACTCCTAGACCAGTACCGCCACCCCCGCAAGCAACTAGTGCGAGTCCTTGTCCGGATCATGCTGATCGTTTTGTGGTGACTGCCCCCACACCACTTGAATACCGATATGCTGCCGGTGTGGACAAGATCGCCATTATGACTGCAGACGAGCGACCAAACGTAGCCCTTAAACCAACAACTTCACAACCTCACCGCATCGAACCACCTCCTTTGCCACCGAAGACACCTCTTCCAGAGCATCAAGGGATAGGAAATTTTTACGGACCCGAAACAGCCCCCCCATACCCCCTTGATGATGAAGCGCCACCGCCCACGATTAATATAGCACGCAAGCCAGAGTTCAGGGGCCGATGAAGTTATTCATTCCTACTAGCGAACAGTTTGTTTCGATAGAGCGGGGATTGGCAGAGAAGTGTACGAGATACACACGTGGAATGCACGCGTGGGTACACGACCAAACGTGATACGACCTGATGTTTCGACGGCGGCTGAAGATTTCCTTACATTGTTTTGGCGCACTCCCTCGTCTTTTCTTCGACTTTTCTCTATGTTTCTTTTATTGGGAATGTTGCGCCATAATCGACTTATAATAACCAAACCAAACCATCCGTTTAGATACCCTTCATAACGAGAGAGGACTGCTTGATTTTTATTTTATTTTATTTTCTGTTGGCTAGACCCATTGCCGAGGTTTTCTTTTGATTTGGATGCATTTATCTCCGGCGAAGAGTCGAAGATGACATGTTTTCGCCAAAAGGGTAGCGATAATGCAAGCTTATCGTTCATGTGTTGTTCATTTACTAAACCGTCCTAGAACCACCGACCACTTATCGGTGGAAATGGCCTTGTCTATGGCTATTCGACATATTAAACGTCGGCCGCTGAGGCACCGGATCAGTCGACCACCTCTCTGACACCAATTTCTTACGCTTGCTGCCACATAGACCCTGCGTGTCGGACATGCAGAGCTATACCAACATCATTATCTGTGTGCTCCGTGTTTATAGATTGGCGCCTCAGGCACCACTCTCTTTCCCCCTTTTTCTCGCACACACGCAGATCAGGGGGGAGAGACAACAATACACATCATGGTCTCTCAGCAGTGTGCTCGCACAGCGTGGTTGCGCTGATTCATCCTATGAATCGCCACAGTTGGTCCTTAACAGAAGGAACCCCGTCGGAGTCGGAAAAACCGAGAGAGGCGAAAAGGAGGAACCCACTTGAGGTGATGTGGATGGCTCGGATTTTGACGTTCTAATAGTCTAATATGTACTCCGTAGTTTACATCCATTGAGAAGTTTTCCTTTTGTCTGTTTCGTCGCAACCCACGCCCTTTTTGATCAACTCCGAACCCGAACCGAAGTGCCCCATGCGGTACTTTCGCGCCAAAGAAAAGGGGGGCGGGCCAGGGGGCGGACGACTACTAGCTAAACTAAGTTTATTTCGAACTCCAGGAAAGAATGGGTTTAAACTATTAGCCAAAAGCTCTGTCCATCGAAATGGCGCCTAGCAGACGATTGAATACCTAGTTCGTTGCCTAAACATATTTCTCTTACCTTCCGCCTTTTTTTCTTCAGTTTTGCTTCTTTTTTTTCTTCTAGCTGCCTTTGCGATTACCCGAATAATCTTTACTCCGTACAAGATCATCAATCAACTATGGGGGCCTGGTGGGGATGGCATGTAGTGTAACGTCCCGCTGGTTATTTAAGGATCCGCTAACAGCACCAAAACATACTGTATTATCAATTCCTGTCCTGTTCTTTCCCAAGTTCTCCACTATCTTGATAGATTCTCCAGCATGTCGGAGTTTGGCTAATCAAGCATGCAGCGCACACGGCGCATCTTCAGCGACTGGCGTCCATCCGTCTTTGAACCTACGGAGTGTTAGCATGCCCCTTCTCTGCCCCCCTTTCACTTTCGGGTTGAACTAGGATTCTTTGGTGTGGAGGACCCCTGTGCTTACTCTCGTGCCTGTTTTCAGCGCAGTATTGCCTGGTTTGATGTTATCATTGCCCTCTCTGCCAAGCTCTGCGATTCACCAAGTATATAATCACACCTTCCGTCTAGTACTTGTACATCAGGCACACTTCCCCTCTAGTCTGTTCTCCAATCTTAAGAAAATGCTGCAAATCTCCACTCTCGCCTAGAACCGGCCTCGTCCCGACTGAATACAAGATAGCAACAGTCTCGCCTGATGGCAGGAAGTTCGAGAACACGTGCTGAGCGGACAGCCACCAGCCGCGGGGAATGTCGGCAGAAAACAAAACGTCTCTAAACTCCATCTTCTCTCTACCTCTTTCCCCTTTCGCCCTGTATTAGCATGTTACTGTATCCCCTGCGTCTTATGAAAAACGGAAGATTGGGAGAAACATCTAAACCACTCGATATAGTGCTCTCAGGGCCAACCCAGCAACAATTGTGCTAAGCGTTTCCCACCGCCCATCTGCGAATACAAACCGACCTGGTATGAACGGTGACATGCATTCTGCCAAATCTGTTCCATCATCCCTGCAACATTGACGCGGTCCTCAGTTTGTAGATTGCGGGCGGGCCATGTTTACACATCTTCCCCCAACTTAGGCCACGATTCCAAGATTGTTTCTTAATCGAGGCTGGCCACATCCCGCAAACAGCCGTCATGGCACAGAAAGGTAGTGCTATCAGCATGCTAAACGAACACCTCCGCCAGCAGACACTGCAGACGAGCGACGCCGCTATCGCTGGTGTGATTCAATTGTTAGTGGCCGAGTGGTATTGGGGCGAAACCAGCGATCTGCGCGCGCACTTCCGCGGTTTACGTGAGATGATCAGGCTTCGCGGTGGCCTCAAGGAACTCGGGATTAACGGGCTACAGGCCAAGATAGTTATCTGCCACGAGACTGGTATCGCCCTTGCACACGAGACCAAGCCTTTCCTTTCCTTCAAGACGGGATAGTGTACGATCTAGGTGATACGACGCCGGTTCCCTTCAAAGTGACTCACAACACTCCTCTTCTCCACGCACTCCCCCATTCTCCGCGTGCACGAATGCTTTATGCCTCCACCCGTCTACCATGGGTATTCGATGATCTCCGCTTTCTCCTTAGCAGCGTTATATTATGTGCATTCGGGTTCTCGGAACTCGGAAAAGAATACCGAACCGACTTCGCTAAGGCTATCACATTCTCAAATCCGAAAGAATGGAGGATGAGAGCTTCTATTATACTATCAGACGATAAGCTTGCAGTGTCCCGTCCCGCACGCAGGAGGAGAGGCACACTAGTGGTGAGCTCTGGCCACAGCTAGGGAAATGAGTATAAATAGATTTGAAGATCTCCAATTCGCACTTGCCTCGCATCGATCAGTGCGGCAACTACTCTGGTATCAAAACACCTCGAGCCTCTCGACACAGCATTTTCGACAGCTCCAACTGCCAATGGCGCAATCGGATCACCCAGGCTGTCTGTCGGCCTCCCCACGATGAAGATTGAAGTTGTCCTCTTTCACGAGCACGGAACCCTCACCTACAAATTACGAGGCGTGACGGTTGAAAGAGTTACCCCGAGCCTGGAACTGAGGCTCGTGTGGAAAAAGCATTCGAACTCACCGAGGGGGCTCATTCGGTCGTGCCAGCCTGGGCTGTTGCATTAGCAAGCGGCTCACCATATCCACTACATGCACCAGAGCAAGCGCTGGCCGATGTTGAGGTACTCAATGCGGTCATTAAGAGCGGTTACCAAGAGGGGATTGTGGTGCCACTCTCGCACCAGTGATGTAGTTGAAAATTAAGCTAGGGCTCGTGTATTGGAAGAATAGGCACCACGGTACCTAAGAGGGTAAATTGAAAGATATTCGCTACTCTTGGCAATATTGGCTCAACTGAGATGAGTATAGCTGCAGTGGCTTCATTCACCATTTTGCTGCTTGAGTTTCAGGGTACAGGTGCAAAGGGAAATCACGCTTTGTCGAGTGCATTGTAATTTCCCAATGGCAAAGAAAAAGAATTATAGCCAAGTGAACCCTTCCCACTCTACCATCAGATAGGCAAACGGGTGTTTTGCGTCGCAGGCGATTTGCATGTCATCGTAGAGATGATTCTTGTACGGAGTACAGTCTCCTTTGCTATTAATTGTATCACAACCAATAGATCCTGATGTCCAGTACTGATAAAGTTTAATTGACCCGATCGACTATCCAATGACGCAGGGATCTCCAGCAAAATCGCCTTCTTCCTAGCCACCATGACGTGCCGTATTATCTGCTAAACTGATTGGCCAAAGCTCGTGTCAAGCCTAGCCAAGGTGAAGTAAAACATGTCGGTTGCAAGTAAATTGAAGAATCGATACACGTGATCACTGGTTCGTGAGATGCAATACACTTCTTCGATTTCAAGAGCCCGAGGCAGCAGGTACATAGAGGCAGATAGAGAAGGCCTGTATCCTTTCCGTATGGCAATGTCGTCGACTGCGATTGTGCTAAATTTGCCGCTGCTCACCGCCTGGCAATCTGTTGGCGGGGCTTTTCTCTCCCCAGATAAAAAAAAGAAAAAAAAAAAAACCTCGATGCCTAAAGCACTGGAAGAAGCATATGCGACATTAACCAGAGAATTGCTCAGGTAATAAGCCATACGTGTTGATGCTATATGAAATACCCGGATTTGATTGACATTGAATCATTATTCTCGCCAAAATTGGTGTACTGAGCCTTTACCCCAATCTCGACCCTCTTTCTCCCGTAAGGAAAGAAAGAGGACGCGACGTCTTACCCTGGCGGCGTGTCTGAGAGCAGCCTGGCGCCTTCACGGCCAAATCTACCTGCGGCTCATACCTTTTCGACCTGTCGCATTCCATCGAGCTAAAATGACAACCACCCTCCCACATTTAACGACAGTCTCTACTGCCACCCCCCCAACCGAAGTCTCTCCGTCGTCATTGCCGCCCCCATCCCCGACGACATCGGAGCCTGATATCTTTCGGCTTTCGATCTTAGATGACCCCAAGCCCCCTTCAAGCATACCGCCGAAAGACGCCGCTGATCGACCAGCGAGGGAGCCCAGACAGAAACCTCGGCAGAAGGCTAAGAAGAAAAACGAACTTCCTGATGTCATAGTACCCCCCTGTGGCGACCCGTGGCCAAGGCCATATTACTTCGAAGACGGCCTGCGAAAGTTGCACCCTTACTTTTACACCTATAACACATACTGCAAGGAACGATGGCGTGGCCGCGGGCTCCTGGAGATCTTTGCAGCCGAGTTCCGCGCCAAAACACCAGATTATTATCAAAACTGCATCGAAACCGGCGCAATCACTGTAAATGGCCAATTAGTTAGTCCAGACTATATTGTTCAGAACGGAGATTGTGTAACGCATACACTACATCGGCACGAGCCCCCCGTGACGGGTGATCCTATCAGAACCTTGCACGAAGATGACGAGATGCTTGTGATCGTTAAACCCGCCGGTGTTCCCGTCCATCCTGCAGGGCGATATTGTTTTAATAGCGTTGTAGAGATCCTCAAGGCGGAGCGGCCTGGTCTCGAACCTCTTCCATGCCACCGACTGGATAGACTGACAAGCGGGATTATGTTTTTGGCCAAGACACCAGCTGCTGCGACGCGGCTGACCGTGCAAATTACCCAACGAACTGTACGTAAAGAGTACATTGCCCGCGTCATTGGTGAATTTCCCGACACCGATATGGTCTGCGAACAACCCATTCTTCAAATTTCTCCAAAACTTGGCCTTAACCGTGTGCGCGCCAATGGAAAGCCGGCTCGGACAATTTTCAAGCGTCTAGCATATTACCCCGATAAAAGCGAACAGGGGAACAGTAACGGGGGCGTCGTTGACCCGAAGAAACCGTGGGTGGGTAAGAAGGGATACTCGATTGTTCGATGCCTTCCTGTGACGGGGCGTACCCATCAAATCCGGGTTCATCTTCAATTTTTAGGCTACCCTATTCAAAATGACCCCATCTACGCCAACCAGTCGGTATGGGGTTTCAACTTGGGGAAAGACGATGCAGACGGAACTGAGAAGACAGATGAAGACATCATAACCCGGCTCAATCGGATGGGCAAAGATGAGGTGGCGGATGCAGTGGCGTACTACGATGAAATGGTAGACCGGCAGGAAAAATCAAAGGCGGAAAGGCTTTCCGGCGAGAACTGCAGCGTTTGCAACACCGCACTTTACACGGACCCTGGCCTCCACGAACTCGAGCTCTGGCTGCACAGTTTGCGTTACCAGGATATCGGGGGTGCCTGGGGATATGTCACACCTCTCCCTGCCTGGGCACTCCCACCTGAGGGTCAGGATGGTCCAAGGGAAGTTGGTTCGGTTGATGAACTCGTTGAAGTTCTCGGACGTCAGACGACGAGGGTGATATAGTTAAGATAGCTTTGCAATGTGCAGTCTCCCACGGCTTGCTCAATGCCTACAGGTTTTACAACTGTGTGCTTATACATTTGGCCTCTCCAATTTGGCAGAATTACAATAATTCGTATATAATGTGGCATAATTAATTACCTTTTTAGTGTGTCACCCGGGATTAAGTCGTGTCCGCCGAATACGCATGAACGTTACTAACGCTTACGGTGGCGAGACTTACAACGCGGTCATGTGAAGAGTTTCCACGATGACTACCTCGGAGGCCTGGTTTTCCTGACCGAGTGACTCCCCCCACCTGAGATTAGGGACCGCTTACGCCACCATCAACAAGGCAAGGCCAGCCTTGCTGATACGGAATGGAGTCTGCTGTTGGTATCCAGATCCACCATGCAACTGTAAGAATGGAACTTGGCGAATGAGCTAACACGGCTAGTTTCTCTGGTGTGTGAAGCAAGGCAGACAAACGGTGAACCGTGCTCTCCGAGGTTTAAAAACTCGAAAGACGCCACGTGCGATGTGGAGAGAAAAAAAGCAGTGGCCTACGGAGTATATTTCTGGGAGAAAATGTGAAGACCAAACCTCCAAGTCCCCATTGAAATAAGGATACACGGACCGGAACTGATTGATATCCGGCGGGTTTGGGTGGACCAGAGGGATGGAGGCGTCATTCTCGCCACCTCGCCCATTTAGATGTGCTCCATGGAGGCTGGCCTTACCCCCGGCACTGCGTTAGCTCAAGTGGCATCACAACATCCAATCCAACAGCTAGGAATGGCACGGGCGGGGGGCAATCTTCCGTGACGAAGCGCAGGCAAGTTCCGTTGTTGTGCCTTCTAGTCTCGTTCGCCGATGCACTTCCTCCTTCCTCCGCGGCCAATGAATAACGATGCTAAAACTAAAGCGAGGGGGCATTGGTCTATGGGAAGATCCGAAGGGAACAGTGATAATGCCGACTGATGGCCATGTACTCCATTCCGCAGCAATATACATGTGGTGAGAACGGCATCACATTCCTTTCGGCTTTGGTATGGCTTTGGTCTGGAGAGCTTTGTAAGTATCCTACAATTTGTTGAAAAGCCAGAAAAAGAAAACGACTTGGCATACATTCCACCTTGCAGATGGTAGCAGTGTCTCGTTCCCTGTTGCTCTTTAGTGTTGCATTGGAAGTGGTCTCGACCAGCTGGACTAGGAAGACGGTGAGCATCCTCGGAGGTCTCGTTCAGCAAGTGTAAACGAGACCCGGCGCTTACTAGCAAGAAAATTCAGTTCAGGTCGGGTCTGCATGCCAAGGCGCTCGCTGTGGCCGAAACACCAATCAAGCAGGATATCGCTCTTCCAAGGACGACCCACAGACCCCACTTTAATGCTTTTTAAGCTTTATCGACGACTTCGTTTTGGGTCGTTTTCTTCCTCTAGCACCAGCTCAATTGTTCCTCTTTCGTCCTTTCGGCTTGTCCTCCTTACCCTCCTTTCCCTCTCTGTACCGCCCCCCTTTCAAACTCTGTCTCCTCGTTTCCCGTTCCGGACCGCTAGGGCAAAATTCCCTTCATAATTTCAAGTTAGTAGGCTGTTTTAGGGCGCCGTTGCCGCATGTCTCATCCAACGGAGTGGTCGAGACAGCAGATGATGGCAGCCTGAAGGGTGGCGGCCGGAAAAGCATCGGTCATAAACCGGCCATTCCATGTAAACGTGGAAGTAGAGAAGGTTATTCCTTCATGCATGGAACGGCCGACGGTGCCTTTCGTCGGGAGGTGAGCTGAAACGAGAAACCGACCATCCGGAGGCACAGTGCCAAGTTGGCCTTTGATACGGACATGCAATGCTGGGGCTGGGTAAATCCGGGAGCCCGGCGATACGTCGATACTGGGATTCGGCATTATAATCAACGAGACACGATGGATTTTTTTTCCTGGGGGGGTTGTCCCAAATGGTGGCATGTCGTTTTCTCTTCTTGTATCCTGCTGCTCCACGGTCATCTGGCTCTCTGTTGCCAGATGTTCCACTGACCTAGGCCACTAGTGTGACAGACAGGGAAATAAAAAGCATTTTCAATTTGAGGCTATTGAAGAAGGGAGAGACAACCGTATGGCCCGAGTGTATGAGCGTATCAATGCTCTTTATTGTAAACCACTAGTAACTGGCCAAACAGAAAAGAATAAGCCAAAGGCATGGTGCTAAAGGAACAGGCAGCCTGAAATTCCTAGACTAGGCCCTCTTTTTTCACTCTTTTTCTATTGTCGACGGCCAAGTCTCAGATGTGTATCGGAAAACCACTGTGGGGGAAGAAGCAATAGTGGTGCCCGCTCCCGCCTCTACTTTAATTTGAGGTATATGGACAGACAGGCATGGATGCAAAAAGACGAGTAGACAGCATCCTGCCATAATTGTAAAGCAAAGGCAAAGAAAAGGTCAGACCATTTCCTTGAGCAAACTTTCATCGGCTCGCTGGTGATGCCTGACCATGTTGGGCTAGTCACTCCGGGCAGAGTGGGGTCCTGAGGATTCGTCAAGGCCGATGTCGCCTAAGCGCTGCGATGGACCGCTGGCCAGGCCGCGGCGACAGAATGAGGTGACAAGGCGGCTTGCAATGCCGAGCCGACAACTTTCTTCTAATGCCCATCGGGCCTATAACATCCAATTGGGATATTTCTCTCACATTTATTTTTGGCAACGCATCTTCGTATCGCGTGCGCAGTGGATAGGTATGGCCTGCATGCATATATTTGCAGTCTAAACTACGGAGTACACTACTATTAATACTCAGTACGCTGGCTGGTTTAGTGTTGTGGGCAAACGGATTGCCCTAGAGCAGGGGAGGGCAGGATGCTGGAGTAAACTACATCAGTGTAACCCCAGGCGACATGCCCTGGCCCCTAGGCGGGCTTGGTTCCGTCGGTACCACCGAAGACTTCTATTCACCCCATTCACACGCGCCCAACAGATGAGAATTCTCGATCGACTAGTTCGTATTCCAAGGGCCAGGCCTCTCAACAGGGCATTTTGCATTCATTGTTACGGGCCATGGCGAAGCCAATATATCAGGATTGTCTCCATTTCCAGAACAGGTTACCTGATAGTTAATAAGAATCCTCCCGACTGAGATGGGAGACTTAGTTTACATCCACCATTTAGGTTACAAAATTCGTGTCACTTCTCCTAAACTAAGACATGCTTCAACCCACAATGGTCTAACCATTCCCGTTTTGATGCGATTTAGATACTCACAAAAAAATCTTTACGGCAGTAATTACTCCGTATTAATACTTTTTTGTAGTAGTTTACTCGTTAGGCAGGTGGCAGGGGGTCGGGAAGTAAAGTTACAGTGTTGTGAATAGGACACAGCCCCTCTTCTGTGTTCAATTTTTCTCCTTTCGACTGATGGAGACCCAGTTTTTTTTTTTTTTTAAAAAAAAGTTCGGAATAGTAAACTACGGAGTATTTCTCCGAGGGTCAACCCAATAAAACTTATCCCTTTCCTGTTCTCTTCTGTCCCCTTCTGGACCAGTCGAAACTCTACATGATAAAATTTAAATGGAATACTAGAGCAAGACACATCTTGGCCACCGAGTTCAGCGTAGGCCCCTCATGTCTGTCCTTCCTTTCAAAACCCCAGTATCCGAGACATGGCTTGTTGCAATGTTTTGCACTCTTGTCACAATTATCATCTCGTGGTACGCAATACTTCTCTCCTGTGGGACTGCTATGGTCAATTTTGCGTATTATGATGTCTCGAAAAGGCTGGCGGGACTTTAGGGGCATCAGGCGCGTAGTATCGGTTTTACTTTTCTTGGGTAATAAAATGCTCTCAAGATTTCACATAACCAACTTGACCATCTAATTAGTGCTCTGGGAAGTAAGGGCGGAAGTCCGGCCCATAATAGTGTTCATAAATATATCCTCAACGCATACGGAGTAATGCCGTCAATTTCTCCCTTTGCTTTGCAGCTGATCAACACTCACCTGAGGGCTAACAATCCCACATGTCTTGCGTCTTCGGTAGCATCACTGCAAGGTCGCAATGCATGCGATTAAACATAGTTTTCTCGTCAAGCGATGACTATATTGAAGAAACAAGTAAGAAATCCGAGTAAACGATTGGCTGAATTATACCATAATGTGGCAAATATTATGCTGCAATTCGAATAGCACATCCCTTAGTTGCTGAGGCACATCACATTAGGGGGCGGCCAAGGCGGGGGGCAAGGCTTCCATCGAAGGCAGCTTAGCTACGAAAACGGCTGATACCGACAGGTTGGATGGACTCGCCAATGAGCAAGGGGGGGCTAATCCTCCAACCGTGCCAAACCAGCCCATTGGGTTCTTGGCGCTGGCCGGGGCCATCTGTAAGTATGGATTGCCATGTGGCCCCCTAGTCAACTTGTTTCTTTCGGATACCCACGCCCACCCCTCCCCCTTCTTTACGGCGTACTACTTTCATTCTTCCCCCCTTGTCAATACCCCCCCCCCCCTCTTTGCCCCTATCCCCTTCGGTGATCTATCCCAAAGCATCCATCTCGCATCCAAGCTGAAATACGGAGTACAAAACAACTCTCACGGATCCTATTCTAGCTTAACCCTTTCCCAGCTCTCTGGGTTATTACCAAATTTGATACGTCGATTTCTTGTTAAATCAATCGCGCACCACGCCACCAATGTTGCGTAGCCCAAGCACTCGTCTGACGCGTCCAGAGCAATCTTCGGAATAAGATGTGATGCGAGCACTACCCCCAGCGCCTCGCACTGTGACTTAAATACGGTGTATTTGCTGTGGATTCATCCACAATTCAGTGAGGGGTCGACTTCGAAGACGGATTCTGCCGTACTCCGTACAGGTCGATAGGACCAATAGAACTAAAAGGTGTGCATAGTGGCCGTAGTCTATCTGGGCTCGCTCGTATCGATCATGGGGTATCGCTCGTGTACGGAGTATGCGTGTTTGTGTGTATACAAGTAAATATCGTGGCAGTCCTGTTTTCCAGCCAGGCCATACACCAGACCGCTCATCTAGGACATACGGAGTAGCTAAATCGGCGGCCGGTCCGGAGTCATAATCACGTCTTTGAACACTGTGTAGATCGTTTTATCGTGTGGCCGACCCGATGTCGCCCCGATACATCTGCACATCCGACAAGATGCGGCTAGGTCTCGATCGCGGTCCAAGCACGAGGCTGCCAGGATCATCTTCACCACTCGGATGCGTGTGGGTACGCTGCCGATATGATCTACAGGCCGCTAGCAGTGTTCCGTATTTTGGAGTGGTTTTTACTGTCAGTATTGTTGGGGACAGACACTAGGAAAGTTAACTTTGGGGAAGGTTTGCATTACGGAGTACAGCTCATGTAGCACACCAAGCTTGAAGCCACAGAGTGCCCGCTTGCTAGCCTACCTTATCCCCGAAAAAGTTTAAGAGCAATCTACGTGTCGAAATGGCCAAGGGAGAGTAAAGGGAAAGTGATACTGTGTTTACTCCTCAATTTTAAAACATTTTGGGGAACTTGTTTAGTGGGTTGATCTTTTTGGATTTCACCGCCCACCGCCAGCCACAGTACATAATTGGTTCTCGCCCACTCTTTCAGAGCCCAAGTCCGGAAAATATACACATCAGATAGCCCGCCCACCATAAAGTGCTGGATTTTATGCTTCAGTAATTATCAAATACTCCTTACCGTGCAACGAACAGAAATTTTCATCCGCGGAGCACAGACTCCTACGAGTTGTCTTGTCCTTTGCTCTAATTGCAGTGCAGTGCAGGTTTGTTTTCGTCATTATTGATTTTTGGAAATAAAACTTAATTTCCTAGAACTATTTCATCGCGTGGGAGAAAAATAAATGACTCTCATCTTAGTATCCATCTTGCTTGACCTGCATACGGGGAATGCTATAGACCATGCGAGCAAGCTAGGCTTCACGCCAATGCTGGTCAGAAGTTTGGTGGTGGAATAGTGTAAATATTACAAGGTGCGCAGAAGAGAGATTCCACGTGAAGCTTAGAAGGGCATGGGAGGCTATCTGGGCACGTGCTATGAAGGAGAGAAACGTTCGCATCAAGTACATCGCAGATACAAACAAGACTTAGGGGGGTATAAATCTTGATTATGTAGGTTTTTCTGATACCCGGGTACAAGTAGCTAATTGCCTGCGGAGAGCGCACTTTCTCTTGTGCCCTGATAATAATTTTCTGAGGAGCAGCCACATACAGATATTAGGTGAGAAGGGATAGATAGTCAAGGCCAAGTAAATAATGAGAGAGACACCATTCGGCCATGTGGCCTTGAGTCACCACCTACATTAGCCTCATGCTTCTTTTGGTTGTCTTGATCCATACCGTTGGTGTTTTGGGGGGAGGGTTTGGGTTTTTTTTTCTTCGTGGTCCTTTTTGACCCCATTATTTCGTACACATTTACTCCGTACAACATAATACTACTATGAGTACCAAGTACGGAGTACGTATTACTATGCAAACAAAAAAAAGAAAGAAAAAAATTTATGGGGTGGGAAAGAGACAAAGTGGGAACCAGCCACTAGGAGCCTCGGCCAGTGCGAGACCTTCAAAGGAAAGAACTGCGCCACACTCTCCTGGTGTTCACTCCCAGACTGGGGCTCCGACATGCGATGATCATCTGCCAAAGCAAAGCCTCCAATTTAGCGAGTACAAGCACATTGTGGTATTTCAAATAAAGATAGCATTCACACGAGGCCTCTATTGGTAGCACTTCGAACTATCATCACCCTATAGACGGACTTGGGTTATAAGTGTACGGGGACTTAACTTATCAGCGATTGGATATCTCGGGAACTTGTGATATCTTCCTTGTAGGTGGGTAAGCTGTAATGGTTTGAAAATGTCCCCTATTGGTTTATTAAAGTTTTTGTCAAGAAAACGGAGAGAAGTCTGCGGTTCCTCATCCGGCATACAAGTATAGCCCCCCAAAAAAATATTTCAGGAGACAGTTTGCTCGCTTTCGCCAGCTGGGTTTGCTCCCCGCACTAAATGAAACAATATCCAATAATTTTGCTCAAATGAAATTGATGGCTTCCTTTGAATCGGAAGACAATTGATATATATACAACAGCGCAGGAAAGAAAGACCTAACCTGGTACATGTAGAACTGTACTCCGTAAACTACGGAGTATGGCTGAATTCCGGACCTATTGACAACTCAACGGGACGCACTGTGCAGACGGCCCGCATTGCGGGCCCACTGCCGACTATGCAGGCGGGTTTTCAGTTCTTGTTGGTTCAAGACATGTTAGTAAATAGCTATGTATTAATATAGCAGGGGTACCACCAACAAGTTCAAGGTATGCTGGCTGGCCATTCCCATTAATATTGCCAAGTTTATCCTTTGACTACCCAGGTCAGCCAGCTCACTTGCAGGATATTTGTATGGTTTTACCAACTGATACTAGGTTTAGGCTGCCCTTTGTTTCTTCCCTCGACAATTAGCTTTCCTTTGGCATGTGTTTGTTGCTTCTTGATGCATGATGTATACTTCCAAGTCCAGTCGTCACCATTGATCCCTAGGGAGCTTTGTGACATATTTTGTCTTCATGTAGATTTTTGCTCCTGCACTTTTTAACAGAGTATTTCGGTGACCAGAATTCAAGGGAGCCGAGGGAAGTTACGGGGGTGGTGCCTGTTCCCGACTTCGTTCCACGGAGAAGTTATTTCCTTTCAAGCTTCAGATCCGAAAGGGCTGGCCAAAAGAAACAGAGAGTGCGTGGTGGTCGGAGAACATCGTAATGCAGTCTTCTCTTCCATGCACTGGTAAAAAGTCCACCCCACCTCCTCTTTTTTTTTTTCCTTGTATTCAATACACCCACCCCACTCTGCCTTCTCCATACTCCGTACATTGCGCACCCAAATTGTACGGAGCAGCAGTTTAGAACTTGTAGAGTTCAAGATGTACTCGTAGTCCTATTTACTAGCGCCGATAGCTAAACAACACACCTAGCTGATCCAGTCCCGGCACGCCCGCGTGCCCTGCCCAGATCACACTAAGGAGTACTACATCCGCCAAATCGCCTACCAAATGGCCACCACGCAAGGGCCTATTTCCATAACTTGGCGAAGGAGAAAACCACTTTACAGCGAATAGCACGCTAGAATTGCAACTTGGTTGTAAGTTCCTAGCCAAGGCCAGCCATAACGCACCCCCCCCCCCGCCCTCCCTCGCATTCATACTCCGTATTTTTTTCCCGCCCCTCCATCGCTAGCTGACGACTGCATATGGACCCTGGAGAGATCGCTTCTATATATTTGACCAACCCTGGTATCGATGGTATTGACCCAGGACCCATCCTAACCAACATTCGTCCCCCTCCCCCTCCTAACTCTATCTTCACCTTCATATATTTATTTAGTCCACAGTCCCCAACTTCTGCCCACTTCATTCCACACTCTTACGCCTTTCATCCTTGGTTTCTGTATTCACTACCAAATTCATCTTACACCATCCCACCCTTATCCCTTCCGTAACAAACTCGGCCTGTGAATGAATCCCTTTTGTCTCCGTGTTGCAACCGTCCCCGACGACATGGCTCGCTCGGCTTCTGTGGAACCACCCAAGTCAGGGAAGCGCAAAGGTAAGCCAGATGCAACATACATTCCACATGCCACTTGATGGTTTCGAGGGCAACATGGGGAAATCTTTTCATCATACAAGATGTTCCATTTCGACTATCTGAGGTCCATTGTCTAACTTGCCGCTTTCAATTTTCTAAAGGAACGCGAAGCGTTTCGACGTTGACCCCGACACAACTTGCTCGCAAACGTGCAAACGATCGCGAGGCCCAAAGAGCGATTCGTGCCCGCACCAAAGAGCATATCGAACGACTTGAGAAAGAGCTTGAAGAGCTGAAAAGCAAACGAAATCGCGACCAAACTTTGCAGAATTTACTTCGACGGAACCATGCTCTTGAGGAGGAGCTTTTTCGTCTAAGGGAAACCCTAGGCATTCCCAACCCTCACTACCCCCCTACTAGTATGCCATATTCTTTTTGTTTGCCCAGATCCTTACTCCACGTACGCTTGACACTGACAACGCGTGTTTCTTGTATCAAAAGGCGTCTATGATGACGGGTTAAACGGTGTCGGAACGACTGCAGCAGTTGTGAGCCCGCGTTCATCTCCGTTTGGCTCTCAGCCTGATTTTGGTACCTTGCCACTTGGCTCGGCATACCTACCCATCTCCGATGCCGGTGACCAGTGGCATCATGGGCTCCCACCGCACTCGGTCGCCTCAACCGTCTCAAGTCCCTCATCAACTGGCAACGGGGATGATTTTAGCGGGCCGACCTATATTCCTACCAGCATTCCCACTTCAGCTATGATGGAAAATTCGGCTATGACGGCTTCCACGATTCCCGGTCTGAGTCCACGAATTAAGCGCGAGTATGATGATCTAGAGAATGGTGAGGCCCATCTCTTTGAGGATTCACCTGCGCTACATAAACTGATACCCCCGTTTTTAGATGCCATGTTCCCAATGCCGAATCCATCGATCTCGCCACAATTTATCCCACAGCAACAAACTCAACACCAGCAAATGCCCCAGCCACATCACCAGGGCCAACAACAACCGCAGCAATCGCAACCCCAACCCCAACCTCAGCAGCAATGGGATATGTACCCCCTGTACTACCCCTCATCTTCTGTCCACTGATCATGCGCGACATCGATGCATTGTTACAGTTCAGTGACAACTCGCCGCTCTCGGGATAACACAAATAAATGTGGCATTTACCAGCTCGCCTTCGTTGTCCAGAGGAAAAGAATCGGCTCGATGCTTTTGGACACACATCTGTAGCATGAACTTTTCAGCATTTGTTTCCCAAAATAGCAATTGTGGCTCCGAGGCTCTTTTCACCGAAAAATCATATCCAGAAAGATATGATGATTTCTTCTCCAAGGGACGAGAACATACCGAGCACGTTAGCGGCGAACTCGGTACTAGATCCTTCATGCGGCTTTCTCACACGGGCCAAGATGGCGCACTCAACCAACGAAACATTTCGCTAGACTTCGAGAGAACAACTTGAATATTCAATGGTTATGCGCTGGGTACAGACCCGGTCAGCGTACCATGGGTTCCTGTCGAGATGCCCCTACGCTACGTACCCTACAGTTGACTGGGGATGTCTTGCTTTATTTCCTCTTTCTTCGATAGATGAGGAGAGAAGGGCAAACGGTGCATTTAGCATTACGGAGGCGCAAATAATGATGATTGGCTTACTTTTGGGATATTGATTTTTTTTCCCTTTGTTGTTCTTGGGGGCTTTTAGAAACAACCGCGTGTGGGTTAAACAGAACCATGCCAGGTGTTACGGAAATGTGTTATATCAGGGTTACAGGAGTTACCAGTATCATTAGAATTGTTTTGTCGGCTGTATTTTTTAGCTAAGCATGGGAGTTAGGAGAAACACGTATTTAATGCCTGAAACTCCATTTCTGGTGCCACAGTGGATGAAGACAGACAGCATTAAACTATTAGGGGGAAGAGGGAAACAACTTTAACAGTTTAGCAGGGTCCGTAATGCAGGAACATGCAAATGACTGTTATGGGAATAAAATACTAGCGCTGCCACTCTCTAGCAGCTACTTGGTAGCCAGGAGGCCGTTTCATTTGCCTGTAAATGATTTTTTCAGGCCTTTTGGTGTATGATCTGGAGGGGGTGAACACAGTGAAGGGGTGGAGCCGTTGCAGGGGTGGGTTGTGTAAACTAAACGGAGTACTAAACGATAGACCGGGAAGTACGGAAACCGTCGATCGGGTTCCCCGGTCCAGTAGGGATCACAGAGTTATTGAACAGGGGGAGGGTTGTTCGCTAGATGTAAGGAGGAGTTTACTCCGTAGGAAATACATGCTCCCTCAAAGACATCTGAACTACGCCCAAAATGCAATTATTAAAAATGCTGCATTGCTTGCTGAACCCTTCAACTGCCGCCCTCAGAGATGACAGCCCTGAGTAAGTGGCATACAGGGTTTCCATGTTTCCAGCTGGTTGCAAATTCGTTCAACCTCCAAGCTGCCCTCACCACTTATTTAATGACGGCGTTGCTACAGGATGGCCAGCCCTTCATGTTATCGACTGCATGGCTTATTTTATTATCGATGCTATTGCAGGAAGGAATTTTTGGCATTCTATGCTCTTAGTGTGCTTGGCGGCTGTCCTCAAATTGGAACAACGTGTTTGGGAATACTCTGGTGAAACAAGACTGGGCATGCTAGAGGGTACAGGCTCGGGAATAGGAGGAGACGCTCCCTTAGTAGGCTTCGATGGCCAGCCACATCTCGGTTGGGTGCCTCACTTCTAGTTTATGAACAAACGGGAGGCTCTTCTAGTGGCGCCTTCAATGTGAACCCCCTCTTGTTGTTACGAATCACTTTGCCACTTCGTAATACAGCGGAGCATGCCTCCTAATGGAGAAGAGCGTCTTTGAATGCCTCTAATTGGATGAACCAATCCAGGACCATCTATCTGGGTAGCAGGTGAGGGGCAGAAAGCCGCTGGAGCGACAGTGGGAAATATGGAAACGAAAGGGGGCAAATTAACAACCATACTCACCTCACTATTCGATATCGATTGGTGGGGATTATGGTCAAGGCTATTGCTAGCCACCATGTTCTACAAGTAGTAACTCACAAGGTCCTGGTAGGTAAGGGCAGCATGCACGACATTCGAAAGAGTGGCAAATGAATGGTTGGAACGTTTGACAAAAGCTCATATGATACCAAAGGAAGTGAGTGATATGGGGAGTTTTCCTCCTCTTCTTTTTATTTTTATTTTTAGCGGCGCAGAGCCAGCTTCGCAGGGGTTTTTGCCATCGCTCCAAGTACTAAACTACCAATTAAGCAGCTGTACGGAGTAAACTACGTTTGTACTCCGTATTGAGTGCTTGTATTAAGAAGTACGAAGTACGGAGTTCTCCGTAATCCTTCGTAGCCTGATACCCACCCCCCTTGCCCCTCTTCTGGGTCAAGTGAATGTTATTACTCTCTACAAATCGAACAGCCCAGCTGGACTGCACTACCAAGTACACTGTTACTCGGGCTGATCTCCTAGACAATCAAGTCCTTAGTTTTGAACAAATCCCCCCTTCTCACGTATCAGCTTTCTATCCTTGGGGATATGGCCAAACGTAGTAAACAACTGAGCACCAAAATCGTCAAGCATCAAGTTTACGCTTTTCGTAGCAGAAAACAGATAATTGAGAGGCTTAGACAGCGTCGCCTTGAACATAAGCATCGTTCGCGACCGCGAGAACACGAATGAACTGCCCGAACCCAACCCGACATTCCCGATCAGATTTGACTCCTTTTTTTTTTCTTTTGTTTCTTTTTCGGTGACCAGCCATGGCCCACCAATCAACAGTCCTTTCCGCCAAACAATCATTTCTCACGACACAAACGCGCCTCCTCGCCCAGGACGTCCATCCCTCTCGCACATGGATCTGGAAAAATGAACGCGCCGCTGAGGAAGGTAGCAATCGGTCTCTCACTCCATCTGCTGTCGAGGAAGCCCTTGCCCATCTTTCTTACACCCTGCAGCAACACACACGCCGCGTCTACGCGCCACAGGCTACGCGTCATGTCGCCGAACAGATTGATCGTCTATATTGGGATGGTGCTGGCCAGCGGTTAGGAGAGGAAAATGAAACTCGCAATGAGGCGGGCAGAATAGAAACCGGTGTTGACTTCAGTAAGACCTCCGTGGCCGACCTTCCATTTTCTCTTTGTGACCCCAGGTCGAACCCCAGAACAATTGCAAAGCATTATCCTTCTTTAACTAACGTTCCTTACGTAGGCGACGAATCTATTATTGCCAACCTACATCCCAACTGGTCATCTGCCAAAGATGTCGATGAATACCCCATGGAAGGAAGACGGTATCACGATATCGTCTTTCAACTCTCGAGCCTCTCCTCCAGCCGCCGCGACCTCTTGAGTCGTCTCGTACGCCTGCGCGAAATAGCTGCACTATTAAAACCATTCACACCGATGAGTGTTGCTTTTGGCGAGGAGGGGGATCGCGGTATCCAGGAGAACCTTGTCTCGCGTAATGGTGAATTAGAATACGAATTAGAGCGCATGCGAGTGTTACTTGCTCGCGTAGGGGGTCGCGTTTCCCGCCTTCCCCGAAGAGCTGAGGGTGTTGCCCCAAGCAATGGCCCTGAATTCTCTATATTCAGCCCACACTAATTTGACTTGCCAGAAACATCGTTGATCAATGAAACCCAATGAATGGAAACTGCATAGCAACACAAGGGGATGTGTTTCAATACTCAGGCCCCGTGTAGGTTCCGGCGGTTGTTGGATCTCTGCTGAACTTGGGGTTGCGCACCTGATTTTGCAAGTTTTCACACGAGCAAGAAAAGACTACCAGTCTTTACATCTTGCTTGCATTATACATTCGCCCGCCTACACACTTCGGTTTGTATCCAGCGTTTGTATTTGGCGACCAAGATTTTCTCCATCAATCCGCTGTTCGAGAAAGGACGAGAGACATTTATGCAACCGTTATACGGCAACAATGTGAAGCTAAGCGAGGACAGAGTACACCAAAGTAGGCGAAGTGAAAGTTACATGGCGATCTATATAACAAAAATCCATCAGGACTTGTATTGCCATCTCTCACTTAGCCCTACCAATGCTTTCTACACCGTCAAGGAATACACCCGGAACCTTACTGAGCACGGTTCCATCTACTTAATTTCCCCGCAACGGCTTACACGTCCCATCCTATCAATCTGAATGTACTCATCCAAGACTCATGGTGAATAGCCCCACAAGAGTGTGTGCTTCTTCCCCTTTTCACTCCGTTTCATATTCAGTGTATATCTCTCACTTTCCTTGGATACAAGTGTCCAAAGCTTCTCTTTCACGCTCCAGCAAAACCACAATAAGCCGTAAACAACTTCAAGAAACCGGCGGGTATATGATAGCAAGGTGTTGGACGCTCAGCGTGCGTCACTTGGTGTGGAACATTCCGACCGCCCATGACCCCTCAATTTACCGCCGCTTATTATGATAAGACGACTTGACAAACATTCCGGCAACAGCCATCTTTTCCCCGTTGTTGATATATGATACCCAGAGCCATAGTTTACCAAGAGAGGTATGAGATGGTATGATGCGATTTAAGAATTATTCCAGCGCATATCGCTGGTCCCAAAAAGCTACAAGGAAAAAAAAGCGCGTCCGTCATGAGAATGGGATATAGGGCGAGCATGAAGTATAGAAGAAACAACATCCTGCTTTTGTCGTTTTTGTCGTGTCTGAGAGATGTAGTGCGAATGGACCGAGGACCGATGACGCCAAAGGATGTAGGGAAACCGTAAAACAAAGTAATAAAAACAAAAATGCATGTTCCAAGGGACTAGGTGAAGCGATATCGTGTATCTCGTCCTGAGGTATGTTGAGCAAAAAGTGCAGTGATATAGGGAGAAAATAGGAAAGAAAAAAAACGGGGGAAGGCCAAGTTAGGAGCAAGTGGCAACGGAAATTTGGATGTCACTCTTGCGGACCTCGAGTACGATTCACAATGAATCATTCGCAGCAGGCTCGAGCTCGATGGGAGTGAGTAGTTTATGCAACAGGGGGGATGGGAGCAACAGCTGCAGGCGGTGCCATCGAAGAGGCTGTAGTTAGATCCACATCCGCGTTTATTTCGGCGCCCGAGTTCTTTTGAGGACATTCACGGGAAATATGCCCCGACTCGCCACATTGGTAGCATGTCTTCCCGGCGGTATTCAAAGGGCCACCATTTGGAGCGGTGCAATCACGCGAGATGTGTCCCAGCTTGCCACAAGCATAGCATTTCATAGCCTGGGCCTGGCAGTCTCGGGCAAAGTGGTTTGGACCTCCGCACTTGTAGCATGTCGCGGGGCGTGGGCCGCCAGCGAAACCACCACGGCCATAGGCGAAACCGCCACGGGGCATAGGAGCACCACGGCCCATACCAACACCGGCTGGGGTTGGGCAAGCACGCTAATAATGGTCAGTTTGCAATTTTGTGAGCGTGGGGTGAAACAACGAACTGCTAAATGACCTGGCTGGCCACAGTTATAGCATCGGCCACCAGTAGCACCACCCGCGAGACGGAGGGTAGGGCAGTCTGCCTGAACATGCCCTAAACCCTGGCAGTGATAGCACTGTTTTGCCTCGGTAGTGCGAGGAAGAGGGCAACCATTGGATTCATGTCCTATTGCGTAGCATGTTAGACAAGTTTGAGTCGACATTCCATTATGACACCATACCGGGTTGCTTGCCTGATACAAGTTAGCATTATGGACCGTTAGGTAGAGTAGAAAATTCACCTACAGTTATAGCAAAGCCGTTCAGCAGAGGAGCACACTTCGGCATAATGGCCAACATTACCACATTTGTAGCAGGCACGGCGGGAAAGAGACGACATTGTGTAATCTGATGGAACCCATGTGTTAGAAACCGACAAGCTAAAATAGTATGTGCGTTTCCTCAGAAAAGATGGGAAACATCACAAACAAACAAGTAACCAGATGGCTATGCTGCTTGGGGTGTAAAATGTGCGCAAAGTCTTTATAGATCTTTGCAAGGCGTTGCAGTGAAATGATCCGGTAGGATAGTAAATTGACCCAACCAAGGGTGTTTGTTCGTTAATGGTGGCGAGCTATGTTGGTGCGCTGAAGACGGCACTGGATCGCTTCACGCGTTCAATGCCACTCGAAAAGGAGCTAACTGAAGTCGAACTTGCCAGGTCTCAAGTAGAGCCAGGTAAATGATCGGGTACTTGGTGGGTGGTCAATCGTGGTCGTTGCGCACTTGATATGTGAGGAAAAAAAAAACCGATAGCGAAACTCCTTTCCATTAGCCCGATGTTTAGGCACTTGGTGGTAGAAAGGCAGTAGTTCGGGCTATTAATGTCCAGTGGGAGGCCCTTGTGCCAATTGAATAATCCGAGTATGCTGTCGAGCCTACCGCGTGTGGCAGTGTCGCAATTTTCATCCGAGATCATTGGCGTTCGAGAGCAGTGGAGGGACCAATAGGTATATCGTAAGGGGCATCATGCAAAGAGGGGGGATGGACCTACTACAGTTTGTAAACGAGTCCACGAAAAGATAGGTACTCTTGAGTATATGATGGGGATTTCTGGCAACCGACGGCGACAACAACAACCTTCCGAACTTCACGCACCGACACAAGGGATGTACGTAGCAAGGGTGGAAAAGAGTGAGGGGGAACTTGTAGGAAGGAAAATTTTTTTCAAGTTATCATTGGAAGGTGGAGAATCAAAGCCAAAATCACTTGGTAATACTTTGCAGTCGACAGGCTCGGGATTAGGCGAGCTCGATTGGAAGTGAAGGTACCAATACAGGTATTGTCTTCTGGAAAATACCTAACTTGGTCGTCGCCCACTTCAGGCTAAGGGTTGCTAGGTCTCTACCGAGTGGGGCTACATTCTTTACTACACTGGTACCACGACCTTTTCACCTGTACGGAGTATCAGGTATCGGGTCATACTATGCTTCCAATCTCCATACCAGCGTCTATCATGAAATAATTTGAAAAACGTAGCACTGGGCCCGTTCGGGTCATGAGCTCTGTGGTGCATAACAGGAACATAACAAAATACTACCAGATCTACTGCGCAGCAGGAAGTATGTATTTTCGCACACAAAGATAGCAATCATACAGTCCTCAGGCTATATAAACAATAAAAGGCCACGCCAGTTCAAAGCATTTGCTCAATGCCATGACCGCTGGCTGGGGGCCCATTGGCCATTCCATCGGCCGGCCTCTGATGGATGAACTGGAAGCGATACGTCCGATTCAGGTACTGTCGATCGGGGAGCTGCATTTATGACATATTCAACCCCATCTTCTGAAGCATAGGACGGCGGGCGTGGCCCCCCTGGACTCAGCGAACCTCCTGACGACATTGCTGCCGGCTGTGCCTCGTTGTTTCTCTGCCAGAACAGTCGATTCGGATCAACTCGCTGGGTGAAAGAAAAAAAATCAGTCCCAGTCTCTCGGGCAGTGTGTGGGCAGGAGACTTACTACACTCTCACGCCACACCCCGTAAGCAGGTGGTTTAATTATGGCTTGAACCTCGATACCTGCCAACTCTTCGTCTCTGGCAAGGACAACTCGGATAGGTCTCCTTGGAATAGCATAGCCTCCAGGCCCAAACAAGGTAGCCATGCCGGGTCGCGACGAGCTGGGTTCAGACCGTGGTCGCAACACCAAAACGCATAGGCGAACAAGGCCATGGCAAAAGAAGATCGTCGTAAGGAGGATGATCAAAATAAGAAGGATGGTGAATTCGCTGCTGTTGATATTTTTCGTGATCGAAAGAGCCAAGTCTGCGAGATGATACAGGTTAATCAGCTGCAACCCAACGATACTTTGGATGTGCGTCCATACAAACTGCCAAGAGGAGTATCAGAAATATTCCCGATACGAAGCATCGAACTATTTGCGAGCGGACTCTCCTTGACCGAACCCACGGTAAACAGAACATAAACTTCCGAGCTGTCTGCCCCGGGACTGCCGTTGGATTAGCTTGTAGCGTAGGCGTCTCCTGTCCCCTACCTGCACCATTATTGCTATCAACACTTGCATTGCGGATACGGGTGCTTGTTGGGGCTGTTGGTTGGTCCACGATACGGAGACGCGTTGGTGTATTCAGGGAGACAGTTGGCGAAGAGTTTGCGCCTGTGCCGCCTGTGGCAAGGACCGAAGAAGGTCTGCTTGTTCCCCGTTGGTTCGGCAGTGCAGTCGGTGGACGCGAGACCGAATCATTCGAGTCGTTGGTCCAGGTTGGACTCAGGTATGGTAGGTTGAGTCTCGTTGAAGGTAACAATGGCAAATTTATCACGAATCGTGGGGTTTTGGGACTGTTTTCATCATCTTCTTGGACCGGCATATGGATCTGTGTTTGCTCGCGCAGTTGCTCGGCTGGATTATACCGACCCCAAGGTAAGAGGTTGCGCATAGTGGACATACTGGAGTTCCTACCCAGACTTCCACGCTTCTCCTGCATAGGAAATGTGTTGTCTGTCCTCTACTCCGAACTCTTCTGATACCGCCTGTTCAATAACCCAATGAGCAGTGTGATTTTGTCGCTGCTGGGCCTGATGAGAGGTGAGTACGCTGACCGTTGGTTTGGTCGAGTACTATCGCATCATAATGCGTGTTGTGTTTTCTTCATCTCTGCAACCGCCGTCCCAAAAGAGGCTTTCTTGCTCCTCTCGGGGCCCCTGGATTTCGTATGGACTGTGGACAGCGGCTGAATTGAATTTCCCCTGGCACAAATTTGGCTAGCCCCTATACAAGCATGGGCAGGAGAAGCTGTTAATAAAGACAGGGTGACTGCCAAAATACAATAAGATCCAGCTGAACGGCGCGAAGGTCTTCGAGTTATTTGAGAATTGTATATCAGTAAGGTCAATGTGTATTTGTAAGAATACCGACCAAGGAGTCGGCAGGGTAGTAAGGTATTATGTCCCACCACTGTCCCAAAAGACCATGTTGAATGCGAACTTAGTGGAAGGGTGTATGTAACCTCTGCCCTTTTCTTCAGGGGTTTCCTGGAGTTACATTCAATATAATTGTACGCGACAATTTACTTTGTGGTACATACGGAGCCCCCTTACACATATACTTGTTTAATCTTATGCAAAGCAATTGGTGAATATTACTTTGTAGTAAAAATAGGTGTTTCAAATGCGTTCCATCGGATCATCCCTTGGGAAGTGGTGGGGTCATGGACGCGAATTGGCAAGCAATTACTCCGCATTTTGCAAAAGGGTATTAAAAGGGTATTATTACCCATCGCTCAAGGGTTCGTATGTATCGTGACAACTAGAGAGGCTTCGATGATGCTCTGTTCGTTCTACATCGACGAGGTATCCTTTGACCCATGGGTGCGTTGATGCTTCAGGCAAATAGCATACCCGAAGTGGATGACATGGAAAGACCATGTGAATCCCTTTGCCTCATATTTTCGAATTCTTAACCTGCTCCACAGAGACCACGACAAATCCAGCACACAAAATTCCTCGGCTGTCTGCTCCAAGCTTGGATAGGATCTGTTACGTTAGCAGTGCTGACATCAAATTCTTGATCCAAACCAGGTATCGGAATTGCAAGGTATAAGTCCTGCAAAGGAAGAATTATGTCGAGATGCCTAGTAGGCCATACATATATTGCGGGATCCTTAATGGGTGAACACTGGAGACTGTGTTGAGATACGTAGGCTTCCTCAAGAGAGGTGACGCTGATATGGATCGCCGTTAATAACTGGCATCGTCAAAAAGGACGTGCAGAGATGGAGTTGGCATCTAAGGCTCTTCGTTATGAGCAAGGCTGGGCTTGTTACTTAGGGGAATTAAGATATGAGATGCACAGATGGTATGGAGGTGCCACTCCCCAATTCAGGCGAGCAGTTGGTATTCGAGAATACCTCTCGGTCAAAGTTGAATGGTGAACCATTGGTTTCGTCAGTACGCTCCGCGTCTTATCGCGCAGGAAGTTCTCCCAGTAAGATGGTTCGATCGGCAGAACCTGACAATACTATCAATAAGTTAGTATTTGATATGCTCTGGTCTTTTCACTGGACTTACTCATAGGCTCGCTACCAGGAGAGAATTCCGCACAGTTTACCGTGGCTTTATGTCCAGGCAACTTGTACGCGAGCTTCCCTGAATCACTGGACCATATCATGACAGTACCGTCCCCAGATCCAGCCGCAATTCTCTTCCCTTCACGGTCCCAGCTCGCACTCGTCAGGTTATTCTCCAGCCCACGAACAGCCCCATCAAAAGTTCGAATCCGGCGTTCAGTCGGGGCGAAGGGACGAATGTCCCAGGTCCGTGCCGTTGCATCCATCGAGAAGGATAAAAGAGTTTGGTTATCCGGCGAGATACTTAACGAGGTGATAGTGTCTTGATGGCCAAGCATCGAGTAGACAACGGCTTGCTTCCTCAAGTCCCAGACTTTGATATCATTGTCAATGCTGCCTGAGTAAACCTCGTGCCCAGACTCGGATAGTGCCAGTGCAGTAACAGGAAAGTCTGTGACAATATAGTCAATAGCACTCTTAGCCCGCGGGTCCCAAAGACCAATAGAGCCATCATCACTCGCACTGATGATAAGCTCCTCGCCTCTTTTGCTACACACTACAGTGTTGACAACCTCTTCATGGCCAACATAACGGCGAATTCTAGTCCCAGCCTCCAAATCCCAACTGGCCAAATGTGTATCAGCAGACGCGGAGAATATAATGCTGGAATCCCTAGACCATTCTAAATCCATGATGGCGCCTCGATGTCCATCCAATGTGCCAAAGTTCTCGCAATCGGCATCCGCTTTCCATAGAACTATCATCCCGTTAGCCAGAGAAACAGTAACGATAAAAAATATAGGCTTTACAAATTCTTCGATCCATCGATCCAGACGCGACAAGACGACCGGTGGGGTCAAATTTAGCAGTGAACACATCGCCGGTATGGCCAGTCAGCTGCATTGTTGTCGAATTAAGAGAGCTGGTCTTAAGAGGCTGTTCCAAAGGTCAGTGGTGCGAGTTGAAAAATTCAAGTACTGGCCTTACAGCTTGTGCAAAGGAGGCTACCTCTTTTGATGAATTGAACCGCGCCAGGGCGCCACTTGATGTGCCCAGGTTTTGCCTTTTGACAAGCTGAGCAGAGCTCGGGTCATCAGAAGCGTGTCGTTTTTCTCCAGACATTGTAAGCAGCTATAAAGGGTAGTTGCAAAAAGGATCAATAGAAGCAAGCGATAGTGGTTTAGAGGTGGTGCAACCAAAATCGAATTCAGGAAATTAATACAGTACATATTACATATTCTAAAAGTTAAATATTACGTCAGCGAACTGGTCTTGCTACCTCAAGGCCCCTCCACTTTCGACCTAGTGCTGTCTCCCTTCCTACATCTACGATCTACAAGAATAGTACATCTTTGCAGTCCTTTCGACCGGGGCTTCTTCAAAGTTATGTCTTCAAGCAAGGCGGCCCGCCTTGGCGAAGAGTTAGGAAATGAACCACCTGTCTTATTTCAATTGCTAACTCTGATATAGGATCTGGAAGTGAGCTCGGTCCCGCGACCCTGGTGATTTCTCATCTGATTGTTAGCAACAGAACCCGGATCGACAAAGTAAACGCCGAGCTTGTCACGCTCACATATGGCACCATTGTTGCTCAGCTATGTAAAGATTTCGATTCGGATTATCCCGAGGTAAACAAACAACTCGATAAAATGGGCTACAATATTGGGCTGCGTTTAATCGAGGACTACCTGGCCAAATCAAATACCATGAAAAGGTGCTCTAATTTCCGAGAAACAGCTGAGACTATCGCGAAGGTAACCCTTCTTATTTAAATCTGGTGCCTTCCTCCACTAACCTGAATTGATAGGTCGGCTTCAAAATCTTTCTCAACATCTCTCCGATAGTTACGAACTGGACAAATGACAACAAACAATTTTCTCTTGTTTTCGACGAAAACCCGCTGGCTGACTTTGTCGAGCTGCCCGATGATGGCCGGGCACAGGAAGAACTCTGGTATTCGAACGTACTCTGTGGAGTTATACGAGGATCACTAGAGATGCTGCAAATCCAAGTCGAAGCTCATTTTGTCAACGATATTCTGCGGGGGAACGATACCACCGAGGTTCGTATAAGTCTTGTTAGGTACATAGACGACGAACTGCCGCCGGAGGATGACTAGGCAGCTTGTATATCTCTGTGTTCGCGCGTAACTCAATAACTCAACGGACAAGCATGATCTCAACTACTGTCATCCCAAACGGTTGAGGCAACAAGAGAAAGGATGCTAAGTTGATAAGTTCTCACGCGAATGAAGCATACGTTCGATGTAGGCCTATCAGGTTAAGAATTTCACACAACATCACCTTGCTTAGCAAATTGTCGACACATCATGCATACGGCAAGGATAGTATCCGGGTCGGTGCTTCAAGTTGCGGCACATCTAAGATGGACCTCTGGATCCTGTGCTGGCGGCTGCAAGTGGAACTTCTTTCGTTTTCTCGCGAGTACATCCATGGCAAGGACCCGAAAGACCTGTCAATTAAGCATATCAACTAACAGCTTTTTAGTGCCGCCCCTTTCCTGAAGTTACTTGTATTGATAATAAAAGAGATGGAATTACATCTAAATGGCCTTTATCAAGCTGCACCATTTAGAGAGAACTTGCTAGCAAGACAAGACGACCCCAATGCTCCTTACATGTTTAAATATGAGAGTGGGTTGAGTGCATTGCTTTTTTAAGTGGCACATACTACGGAGTACAAGGGGCCTAAAGCTTATTAACAGAGAGTGTCAGATAGGAAATCTCCTAGGTACCTACGCATGGAGGTACTTTCATAATTGGACCCACATTATTCACAGTGTTCAAAATATATGATCCAGGATCAAATTTACGCAGGCATTTTGGAGTAGTTTTCGCCTTCCATGTGCTAAAAAATGCGCAGAGACACGTGTGTCCACACAGTGCTATTTAATTATTTGCGTCGTAGGATGCACCATAGATGGCCTTGGATGTTGGCTTTTTGGGCCCCAATGGTGCTTCATGGTGTACTTTGAGACGAAAGTAGATACCTCCGTCGCCTCTCCTGTTCCCAGAACGAAAAACGGAAATCCAACCCCATCCTTTTCTTCTCAAAACTACTTCGCCTCTCCTCTTCTCTCCTCTTTCCACTCACCCTCTAAACCCTATCACCACCCCACGCCCGCCCCCTCCCATTTGAAGCCTAGCTTCATCATATCCAGAGATTCGTCTTCTACATCTGGTTCGAATTTTTTTACGACAAGGTTGCTATACGCCTGAAGCCGTAACTTCCCTTCTCCTATTTTATTAGGATACTCACGCCCAACACGATGCACCTGAGTGGATCGTTGATTTGATGTTTCGATCGCCACCTCAATTCGGCCCATCGACATAATTTTTTTAACACGAGCACTGGAGGACGGTTGTTTTCGCTGCCAACCCATTTGTTGAAATAACGCCATTTGTTTATTTGTGTGTACCGATCGCGATTCGTCAACAAGTAGCCGTTCACATTATAACCGTGATCCGCGATCGGCTGCTCTCCTATCTCATCGCGAGCTCGCCGGAGCGCCGCCCTTGGCGCATATTTGACGTGCTTCAGTCACGGGCATTCTTTTGCCATCTTTAACGGATTCAGGTAAGATGCATAGCCCTATTCAATATGTCTTCATCAGCCATTAATATAATATGTATCCTTCAGCACCGCGACCTGCTCTTTGTATCAGGCACTGGCCACCATAATCCCTCACACAATAGATACCCAAAACGCCAGCTCCCCTAGCAAAGATGAACAACCCTGCAAATGTCAACATGCCCAACATGGCTGCAATGGGCGTTCCTGGGGTCGGACCAATGCCGATGATGAACAACATACCTGGTGCACCGCCGAACAATACTGCTCGCATACCCCTGGATAACCAGCAGCGAACTGTCCTCAATACATACATTTACGAATACTTCATTCGCTTTGATATGTTCGACTGTGCTCGTGCCCTTGTAAATGGCAACCATAACGTCAATCTGATCAAGGACTCTTCCATTCGGCGCCGTGACGAAAATGGTAACTTGGGCAACGGCACGGATGACCCTATGGATACCGATAACAAAGAGGATATGGATGGGAAGCTTCCAGATGATCTTCCGTTGCCAAATGTTCCCAAATTAAGCGATGGAACGTCATTTTTGCATGGATGGTTCTGTCTTTTCTGGGACATGTACCTCGCTCAGAGACAGAAACCAACAAATGGCATTGTCAATCAATATGTTTCTCATACACAGGTATGGCTTTTTTTCCTCGATGCTTCTTCTTATGCCCCCTAGGCCCTGGTTTATCAGCTCGTTGTGTTCTAGTTACTGAACTTGGCTAACTTCTCTATTCAGCAACAATCACGCATCCGGCAATCCCAACAGCAAGAAATGCTTCGTACAATGCGATCAGATATGTCCCAGCAGCACGCGGCTGGATACCCTGCTCAATTCATGCGCATGCAAAATGGGCCAATGGCTATGGGAGCTATGAAGCAGGGCGGTCTTGTAAGGGCCGCCATGGCGAATAATCAATCCAAGTTTGTCAACCCCCAGCTCACGAAAAGGGGACAAGATATGGCTAACGGTTTATCCCACAGCCCCCAAGCAATGCAAATGCTTCAGCAAGCCAAGCAAAATCAAATGCAAAGGGACCCGTCTGATATGGATGGTAGCCGTCCTAGGCCATCGTCCCCAGGATCTGCTGACAACGCGCCCTCGCCTTCGAAGCGCCCAAGACTGGAAGGACCCTTTCCTAACCAACCAGGAATGATGCCAAACGGTAGACCTGCCCAGGGCATGCCTGGCCAGCCAGTCGGTGGTGCAAACCAGACCCAGCAGACCCAACAAATGCTTTTGCAGCATGGCATCAACCCCTCGCAACTTAGCCAAGCCCAATTCCAACAATTTTCGCAGCAAACCCCGTCCGCCCAAGCTAAATCTATCGCCACTTACGCCGCCAACCTTCAACAACATCACGGTCAGCAGATGCCTAATAAGCAGATGTCTAATCAGATTATCCCTCAGGGTCATGGCTCGCCAATGATGCCTCAAGGCCCAGATGGTGCTGCTCTAAATGCGTATTATAATGCTGGGGATATGGGCCCTGCAGGAATGAGGCCTGGACCAGGTGGTCCCCAAACTGGCACCGGCAATCATGCCCTTCAGGATTACCAGATGCAGTTAATGTTACTGGAGCAACAGAACAAAAAGCGGCTGATGATGGCCCGCCAAGAACAAGATGGGAGTCTAGGCGGAGTGCCACGTCCTGACGGACCCCCTGGCACCACACCTGTTCCCAATGGACAAGTGTTCCCTGAAACGTCACCCCAAGGCGCTAGGACGGGAACATCTCCTAATCCATCGGAACAGATGAAGCGCGGAACTCCTCAAATGAACAATGCAGGCATACCTTCTCCACTACCAGACGGCGCGCAATCCCGAGGTTCACCTAACGCTATGAACTTCATGGGCAACGAGATGAATCCTGGTTTGGGCCCGCAATTTTTCAAAGGAGGTATGGATGGAAATGCCATGCAGAACGGACAGATGAATGGAATGCGTCCACCTAGTTCTCACCCTGGGCAGCCTTTCAATGGACAAGTGACGCCGCAGATGGTAGCCAGACAACAGCAGGCTGTCGCCGGCCAAGCAAGCCCTCAGATCTCTTGGCAAACAAATGGTCCAAATGGAGCTCCTATGATGAACCAAGGGCCTCCAATTCCCCAAGGGGCTCCCGCTCCACAAGGACCCGTCCAAGGGACTCCACAGCAAAGATCGATGCCCCCACCATCTGGTCCTGCTGCGGCTGCTAGCAATACTAACAGGCATCAAACCTCTTCGCCGCAACAAAGCACTCCCCAACCGCCCACCCCATCTCAAGCTAATAAAGCCGCACCGAAAAAGAAGGAGTCCAAGAGTGCCAAAGACAAGGTATCTAGTCCATTTTGCATCATAATCCTTCTACGTGTTGCTAATGTGTTGTCTAGCGAGCTGCGGCCCAGAAAAAGTCGAGTACCAACATGAATACAAATGCCACACCAGCTCCAGAGGTGGTACCTGATACTGAGCCTCCGACTCCCGCAACGCCAATCACGCCTGCCAACCCTGCTGTTTTCAAGCAGGGGCAGGCTGCTGGTACATCCGCGCCTGTGCCAAATGGACAGCAACCTTCTACCGCTAGTGTTTCCGCTCCGCCCGCTCAAGCTACTCCCCATACTGACCCTGCAGGTGGGGCGTTTATGGATAGCAACACGGGAATGGTATGAGCCTCCACATGGATTCATATAGAACTTTTGCTGACAATAACGCGAACAGGTCGACTTTTCTGGCATGGACTTTGCTAATCCGCTTACTACCGGCGACGTTCTCAATGATTTCGACTTTGACTCATTTCTCCATGATAACGACGGTGATAACGCTGGCTTTGATTTCAATGGGCCATTTGCAATGGAGGGTGCTGGAGAGATTGGTGCCGAGTAATGCGCACTGCGACAGATCAAGCACACATTTCCCACTTGGGGAACATTTCAAACAAATTTCAAACGTCATCCAGTGTGTTTCGCCTCTAATATCGCAATATTGCAAGTATTATACTGTTTGCCCCTGCCCTTCTCTAGGAGGTCCGATGGTCACTGGATTCTTTTCTCTCTGTTGGCATTTCAAGCTCTTTTGCGATTTTTTGGGTGTGCTCTTTGTGGTGATAATAGTCGGACGAGCATCGGCTCTAGTTGAATCCGTCAGGGTCATGGCTTTCTTTCTTCAGAGAAACTGAATCAATCCTGGATATCTGTATTGGTTTCGTGGGATTTGTTGTTCTGCGACTGCGAGGCGACCACAGGGAGACTAGAGGGGTGTTCATCTCTAGGATGTTGCTTGGTAGGTGATGTGGCGCACTTGGGTTCGGCACTTGGATGGAGTTTCAGGACTTGTACTCTATTATTATTATTATCTTGTTTATTTGGCACTAGGGCGGATAGCCCAAGCACTCTGGCAGCGTCTATATGGTTCACATTGCAGTAGACTTGTACTTAACTACCATTGAATAAAACTACATGTGGCGTGTGACGATAGTGCAGCGGCAACCCTTTTGGGGAGGGTAGTCTTTCCCTTTATATAGTGGATTATCGGTCAAAAACACGCCTTAACGTACAGTCATTGTGTTACTTGCAAGTCTCTTAGTGACTGGGGGAGATTAACATGCTGAATATTCGAGAATATCAAGACTAGAATGAAAGATTAAATGAGGCTGGGTAACTATTTTATATAGCCTTCTTCGCTACGCTCAGCCAGCTGAGCCAAAAGTTCCCTACAAGCCATTTCCGAGCCGCTCCCCTAAGCACATGAGTGTATTCTCGTAGATTCGGGCCACACCCATTAGCACATCCTCCCCCTCTTCCTCTTTTTGTCGCGGATACTCGGCTTTGCTAGCAAGGCCATAATCATCGTCACTATCGTCGTCGTTGCCGTCATCATCGTTTGCTTCTTCTTCGCCAGGGCCACCGTCATTTACCAGGATCTCGGATATTATAGATCGAGTTTGCTCGACAGTGCTTCGGCACCGAATCATATCTGTTACTGTCATACCGCCTTGACGGCGTTCGACACGTTCAGAATCGAAACCAGGCAGTGGCTCCTTTGTGCGGATATCCACGCCAGTGAGGAGGCTAGCAAAACAATGGTCCAGTTTCGTCAACAGGTCGAATGTGGCTTTTGGTTCTGGTGGGAAGTCCACGACATATTTCATAGACTCGCTTGCGAGGTTTAAGAGAAACTGAACCTGCAATGTCGGGGCCCCTGAAACCCATATAGTATTTATGATATGGTCCAGATCCCTGCAGACTTCGATGAACGATTGATAACCAGCGACGTCATCGCCAGCTTGTGTGTCACTGAATCTCTTAATGTAGCGACGGGCAATATTTTTCATCTTAGTTTCGGCATGCCTACGGAAGGCATCTTCTTTATCTGGCCCAGATGCATCTTTAGGTGGGGGAGGCAGGTCAGAAATGGGGTTTTTGGAGGTTCCTGTCGATGCTAGTAGCATTGAGGCATCGAGAACATCCATTATTATGGCCGGTGTTAATGAAGGAACGTAACTAAAAACGAGGAGATAGCGGATAAAGGATTCGAGTTGTGATCTTCAAGTTTCAGTATCGCTGTGTATTTATTGAAGGGTAGTGGAAGAGCCTCAACAACTGCCATATGCTAAATGATAGAGCAAGTAACAAAGCGTGTTGTAAACTACCTAATACTTCGTTGCAAGACGTTTTCATAATGATGTACTACATACTCGGTACATGTACTCCGTACTTGTACGAAACTGGCCGCTAATACAAGCCTAAGGATATGGCCAATCAAATCAATAACTGCAGTGCTATTTATGGGTACCTTTGTGAAAAACCCATTTTGGAGTCGTGATATTACGAGAGGGCTATTAATTAAACCTTCAACAACAATCTTCCAGCACCTGCACTCATAAATAACCGATACTCACCACCCGACTATTCAATACCATCCCCCACGAACACATCTATAACTATGGCCCCCAAGCGAGTCGTTCATGTTGAGAAGGCCGTAGCTGGCCGACCGGGGAAGCCCAAGGGTTTCGTTCAATCATCCCTTGCCAGCTTGACATCACCAGAGAATGCTTCTGTTGTTCGAAGCCTTGCTGTCTTTGGCGTACGATTTCCTCTCCTTTTCTTATTAACTTGCTGGTTCTTTTCAAATTTTAGGACGAACTCTTCTAACTTGGCTCAACAGGTTGCCGTCACCTTCTTGTCCAGCTCCTGGGCAGATTACCTCCTTCCGTAGGTCGACTCACCTCTTCAGCTGCGCCTATAACAACCACTTGCGATGCTAATCTTGTTGGTTCTTCTATCTAGACAATAAACTTCGATACTAGGCGTCTGTCATCTGCGTCATGGTTCTCCTTTGCGAAGTTTCCCTTGCACCAAGCATCTCGCGGACTGTACAATACAGGGATACATGGCTTTCCCATCCTTTGTATAATAATGATATGATAGGAAAATGGATAACTAGGAGGGAATGTTAGATGGTAATATATGTCCCTTATTTCCTCGTTCGTTTCTGACAAGCATGTGCTCGTGTATGCCCGAAGGAGCTTAGGTCATACCTGCGGAAAAGTTTGTCCTTCTAGTGGGCAAAGGGTAATTGATATATTGGTGCTAAGCCATGTTATATAGAGATCATGATTTACTGGACCATAGCCATAATTGTAAGTCTCATGTTTCCAACGATATTTTGACCTGCAGTCTCAAAAAAATTACCTGCTTGCTTCTTTATATTTCGACAAGCAGGATTCCATGCACTAACTAGCTGGACCATTGTCTGGATGGACCGGTGTTCCATATTTTTGATCAGAGAATATCTGTCTTGGAATAGTGCAATGTAGCATGGATCTCGACTGTCCAATTCTAACAGACTAAACACACATATACTTGGAAATCGTGAGATGCAAGGCCAGCACTGGCCCTCTGGCCTGGGCATGATTGATTGTGCTTTCTCCTTCATGCTCGCCCAGTTTTACCTCTCGGCAGGATCACGTGGCCACCTAGAGACTTGTATCGCATGAGCTGCGAAGTTTGTAAGTGTACAGAGTATAAATGGTTTCTTCCAGATAGGATGTCAGCAGGATGGTTTTGCTATACGCTTTGAGACTTTTAGACAAGATGAACATTGCTTACAGATATCAACACTTCTATAGCTTACCTATCCATAGGGCAATACAGGCCGAGGCCAGCCACCATGTGGAATATCAAAAGCCAAGCTCTTTGTTTTGGAACAGCAGTCTACCAAATTTCATTACAGTGCCGAAAGGTGCCTTTTCTGGTTGCGGGGATATCCAGGACTTGCCGCTGGATGGACAAGAAAGTACGTACCAAGCGATCAAGCACTATCCTTGGGTATCGATAGATTTGGCGTCAGTACAACAGCGCTACCCCCTGGCGCCAAGTGGGGCCGTATTCCTTTGTCGTTCCCACAATAGTAAGCCCTCCCATGAACAATATCAAGCATCCAAATCACAATTCGAAGTAAATTGTTTTTCATTAGATACACTGCCACCAATTCTAACAACAATACTACCCATATAACCATTTCTCTGATTCAGCAGACCCTTCAATCATAATGATCTTCATATTTAGGGAAAGCCTACCTCTGTGGAAACCCTTCGCAATGGAATATATCACTCTCTGGCAAAAGAAACAGCCAGACCTACCCTGCTCTTCATGATACAACTACTATAAAATTTCTTGATTCTTGTTCTATAGAACACCTTGGTTTCAGTCTCACGAGTTTATACTGAAATTCTTTCTTTGGTATAGCCTGTTTACAGAAGCACCCCGTCAAGCCAAGACTTAGGCCGTCTCACGCTTAGATTCCAGCCATGCAAGCATTCGACCCAGTACACCAAGTCTTCAAAATCACTGCCAGTGATGGAACCACTCAAATTCCAGTCCAAACAAGCCAAGTCAATCAGGATTTCAAGGAGGCTGTTAGCGTTTGCATCAGCTATGGCTCCCAGATCGGTGCATCCTTGATGATGCTTATCGTCGTATTAGCGATGAAGCCTGCCAAAAAGTTACTCAAACCCAACACACTTGTCCAGACACTTTCCCTGCTTGCCAGTACAATTCGCATGCTCGTTCTTTCGCTCTATTTTCCGTCTCAGTGGACCGAATTCTATGCGACTTATTCTGGCGACTTCTCGCATGTTCCCCGTCACGATTATGTGCTCAGTGTGACGGGGAATGTATTCTCGCTCCTCCTTGTCATCCTTGTCGAGGTAGCTTTGGTTATGCAGGCATGGACAATGGTTATTCTCTGGCCAAAACTTTGGAAATGGGCTGCCTGCAGTCTGTCATTCATACTCTGTGTGGCAACAATAGGATTCCGCTTTGCTTTTTGCATACTCCAGAGTCGGGCAACCTTGACCCTTACCTATGCATACAATGTCGTGTGGGTTGCTTCATGGAGTATAATCTTGGGTGCTATGTCAATATGCTGGTTCTGCGCGCTGTTCAACGTGCAGCTTGTGGCCCATCTCGTCAAGAATAGGCGGTTCCTTCCACTTCCTTCATCACTCACTCCAATGGAGGTCCTTATCATGACAAATGGCATCCTGATGGTAATACCAGGTAAGAAGCTTCGTCACCTCATACCTCAAATAGCACAGCTAATATGAAGCCTAGTTATCTTTGCGAGCTTGGAGTGGACTAAAATGCGCAATTTCGAATCAGCGTCACTCACGTACACAACAGCGGCCATAATTTTGCCATTAGGGACTCTCATCGCCCACCGTCTCACATTGACAGACAGGGCAGGGTTGATCTCATCCTTCCCGAGGGCCGTGGGCTATACCCCAGCTTCGATAGCATCTGTCCAGAACTCCGGTGGTTTTATTACACCCAACAACGTTACATCTCGAGTCGAGGCCGCCGGCGGCAAAAAGGAGATGACTCATCTCAATGTTGAGCTCGACAAGATCGACATCCCAAGAGGAGGTCGGTATGTTCGTGTGGACCACGAGATTGAGCAACATGCCGAAATTAAGATCCGCGAGGTTGTGTAATAGCTTCGGTTGAGAGGCAGATCATATGTACCAACCCAGTACGAATGCAGCCACGGGTGCGCCCTGTGGGGATGTAAGGGAGCTCGGCTGCTAAAAGTTGCCTTTTCAATGATAATTGTCTTCGCTTCATTATATGTCATAATTCTATTTGATATAGACTAATAGTCAATTAATCCCATGTCAGAAGGCTCATGCCTTTCATAATCTTGCGCACCAGTGCCTTTCGTAGATACCACTCTCTTGCTAAACTACGTGTGGTTTTGGCAAATACAGCGGGGGTGATGCGCCCACGCTCGACAGCACGGCCAAGAACGAAAATAGTGTCTCCAAGTGCCCGCTCTTCTGCTACTAAGGAATATAACTGATTTGAGACTACAGTAGGTGCTACCAACAGTTCATCGATGTCTGGCACTGTTTGTTGGGATGAATTGTGTAGAACCGAGTCAGCCTTCTGCAGCGTTTCTCGAAGAATACCTGCATTGGAGGAAAGTAGAGAAGATGCTTGGCTAAGCTCCCCTAGTTCATTATGTAGTTTACTGAATGCTGACTCCATGGCGATCCGTTGAGCCTCAAGGCCAACCATGCTCGATTGGTTTTGTTGGCGTGTATGCTGTCTATAGACATGCAGTGTTTGCGAAAGTTGACGGAACAGTGCCTGTCTTTCTGGATTGGGGGGGATTGGCGGTGCGGGTGAATTGGAAGGCTGAGGGATGCCCAGGCTAAAGAAGTCACTAAGAAGGTCAGGTGTGGCTAGATTTTGTCGACTGGGAACCAAGTCGACAGTTTGATTCCGAAGCCAAGATTGTCCACTGGGCGGCGGTAGCAAGGGGGGGCTGCGAGCCGTGTTTTCTGCATAGTGGTTTGACAAAGGGCTATCGGAGTGAGGCACAATCTGTTCGCCAGGGTAGATAGCGGTTGGGCCACGCGGGAAGCCAGTTTCTACTGGGTTTTGCCGCTCTGCTGTGTGGGCGTTCCATGGTAGTGGAGGGGCAGATTCGTACCGGGATGCTGTAGATTTCGAAACGTTGCCCCTGCGAACCTGAGTGTCAGGCGACTGGTGGCGGATTCCAGTGAGGAACTGGCCATGGTGTTCATCTTGGTAGTTGGAGGTTCCACCAGGTACATTTTTGGGGGGGAGAGGTGGTACATCTGGTGTCCGAACTACTTCTTGGTGCTGACTCCCTAGGGCAACCTGACCGAGTGATGGAGGTAGTGGCGGCGGAGCTGGCGGGGAGGTTAGAGACGATGTTAAGGCAGCAGCCCGTCCTGGCATACGGGACATGACTGGCGGTTCTTTAGCAAAAATATCGGCTAATATGGTAAGGAAATCAACAATAGTAGATTTCTAGCGGAATGATTAGCGATATCCCGCAGGAATCTGAGAGATTTGAATCCATACATCCCAAAATCCCGACCAGCCTGTAAGATACGGGTGATAAACCTGGCCCTGTGGATCAATGTGCTGGCCAGGGCGGACTACCATGGTGTCTGTTGGCGTTACATAGGCAAGAGGAGCCTCTCGAGGATAGGCATGAGGCACCCATATGGAGATTGGGAATCGATACGTCTGGCCACGAAAGACAGCCGGTAGTGTGCCAGAAAGGACCAAGAGCAAAGCTGATCTGCCATCTTCAAAAGCTGTAATGCGCAGGCATTAACAATGGTAGAGCTCGACAAGTCTAGAAGGCTGAGGATGCACTCACTATGGACGTCCGTACTAGGCGAGAGGCTAGGGTGTTGCGTTAAGGCCTGCACAACATCGCCATAAGTTCTGCTCACATCATGGTACCCCTACACCCAAGAGGGCCATTCCGTTAACAAGGGACATTTCAGATACAGCAGGATTGATAACTTACGCCCGACAGGACGCTGTACAGCCAGTTTAAGACGTGCTGTGGAGGAGGCATGTTGACAACAACTGTTTTAAGACTTAACGTTGTATGAATGAATGAATCTATTTACGTGCTTACGTGATCGTGTGCACTACTATTCGGGGCTCTACTAGAGAGACGGGGGGTTTTACTTGTGACAGGGCCCCCGTCCCTCTAATCAATCAGTCATTACAAGTTGCATATGCTAGGTTGACTGCCAGCTTCAGACGCCACAACTTAAACAACTCCTCAACGATTTTTTGCTCGGTGGATTGGCGCGTTATCTTGCATAAAGATTGTATTATGATTAAGGAGTGTTATCAGAGTCTCTTGAAAAAGCCTTATCTCCTTAGTCCTGAAATAGCTTAGGGGTCAAATAGATTCCCAGAGGTACACACTCCTGCTAATCGCAGGGGCATTCTCCGACCTCGACGGGTCAACATTTTTTTGGAAGTTTCGATCAAAACAAACAAGTAAAAAAAGCATGACTAAGAAAAGTTATGACTAATTGGTGAAAAATCACTAGAGGGGACAGGGACCCGTGCCACAAGTAAAACCCTCCGTCTCTCTAGTAGAGCCCCATTTATTGTATTACTATTTAGTATTACTAGTTTACGGAGTACTCCGTATTAATACTCCGTACATGTAGCCACTTCGAGCCCCTCCTACCTAGGTGGGCCGATTTACACAAATATTATTACTCGTGGAGTATCCTAGTCGGGAATTTTATTAAGCAGGACCGGGGCAGTACGGAGTATGTTCCTCTTCCACTTAACGGCTGTCTAGTTTTCCTCAAGCAAGATTCTGGCTCATCTTCTCATCTTCTCATTTTCTCATCTATTATCTATATATCATATAACAAACTGTTCAACCAACCATATAACCACGCTTTTAGCCCCTTTCGCCTTTTGACCTCATTGCATTGGAGACTTGTCCCAGTGACTCCGCCATATTAAGCTCACAGATGAGACAATTCCACCACGCATGACCATAGAGGTATCTTTGGCTGAGGGGAGTAGTGGTGCTTGCATTACCCCATCTCCGAGACTAAACTACTTTGTGTTTTGCCCTTAGAAGGTCTCTTTTGATATTGCTAAATTCCTCATCTCCACTGTCACCTATACACTATACATTGGCAGCTACGATGCTTCCTCCAGTACCCATCCTGTCGGACTACGGAATCTCTCCCACCCACGGCTTTTTGCCCGATGTGTTACCCCTGGCTCGGCTGCCGGACCCTTACTATAACAAATGGGAGGCAGTTGTTGCCAATCTCCAAGCCCTGGTGCTTAGCCGACGGCTCCGTGCCGTGGTTGACAGACTCCCCGTCCTGACGACCATTGGCCTGGAGCATGATGCAGAATGGCGTCGTGCATATTCGTTGCTAGGCTTCATAGCTCACGCCTATATTTGGGGAGGTGATCAACCTGCCGACCGCCTTCCTGCTTCCATATCGGTTCCGTTTCTCGAAGTATCTCGTTATCTCGAGTTGCCTCCTGTTGCGACATATGCCGCAGTCTGTCTTTGGAACTTCAAGCCCCTTTTTACTGACGAAGATATCGACAATCTGGAGAATTTGGCAACTCTTAATACCTTTACAGGTTCACTGGACGAATCCTGGTTTTACCTCGTCTCCGTGGCCATTGAGGCTCGCGGTGGCCCCATTATTCCTCTCATGCTGACAGCCGTGGCCGCCGCGCGGTCTGGAGACCACGCGGCCGTTACACGATGCTTGCGCGCATTCGCCGAGAGGTTAACTGACTTGACAAATATCCTTCAGCGGATGCACGAGAGTTGCGACCCTACAATATTTTATCACCGTATTCGGCCATTCTTGGCGGGGAGCAAGAATATGGCAGACGCAGGATTACCTGAAGGTGTCATGTATGAAGAAGCTAACGGAGATGTCAAATATTACCAATACAGCGGAGGGAGCAACGCCCAAAGTAGCTTGATCCAGTTCTTCGACATAATTCTCGGCATTGACCATCGGCCAACTGGCGAAAAGCCTCGTGATGGTCCAAAACTGGAGCGGTCGGAGGGCCTCTCGCCCCCACCCCGACATAATTTCATATTGGAGATGCGCCGCTACATGCCCGGTCCCCATGCCCGTTTCCTTGATGATGTTGCGACAGTTGCCAACATCCGGCACTTTGTTGAGTCACATCGAGATAAGACGCAGCTAGGCCTTGCTTATGATGCATGCCTTGCTATGCTGAGCGCGTTTAGGGACAAGCACATCGCTATCGTAACGAGGTACATCGTTCTGCCCTCTCGAGAGGTCCGCGCTCGAAGCAGGTCTAGAAGTCCGGAAATGACGCGGCGGCAAGTCAATCTCGCTACTGCTTCGCGTAATCTGCAAAGGATGGATCATAAAGACCCGGAAAGGTCAAAAAAACTGACTGGCACGGGGGGCACTGCACTTCTTCCATTTCTCAAGCAAGCCAGGGATGAGACTGGCGAGCCGGCTGTTGAGGAGTGGGCGCGTCGTTTCATGGGCAGGCAAGTTAGGACCGAGGGAAGGGGCGACTTCTTCTTAGGAAAGCCGGAAGAATTACCGGAGCCTAGTGGCATTGGTTTGGGGGGGTTGGCAGGTGCATGGGCGGATGATGAAGACGTGGGTGGGATTTGTAATTATTGACAGTGTTTCAAATGAAGATTTTTCAAAACTTAGGATTGGTCAACCATATCATCGTCATTCCATCCATTGACTCTCGGCACGTCTATTGATATATGTATATGTTGCTGTTTGTTCCAGTAACAAAATCAAATCTCCACAGTCTACAGTCAGAGAATATGAATTGAATAAGCATACCTATGCTCTTGATATCTAAGGAAATGCATAATAATGATCTGCATTACCTCAATTGTAAACCAAAGACAGCCAACTAACGACACTTCTTATAGCTTTATTATATTTAATAAGTCCTCTAGGTAATACAGTAAATATATTTGTCCTTACACGTAAGGCAAGTCATCGGTCTGCATCAACCTTGAGCTTGTACTTGAATACCGAAATTCATTTATCGATTGCTTGATATCTAGATAAGGCTTTTATGGATGAAGAACATCGAAGCCAAATATTTTCCAGGCAAACATCTAGCCGAAATGGACACAGTTACAGTGGACGGACACCCGCTAGAGCCGCTACCAAACACCAGATTCCTCGGTATATGGCTAGATAGGAAGCTCAACTTCTCAGCACACACGAATAAGGTCCAGAGCAAGCTGAAAACCCAGACATACGTGCTGACAAGACTCGCCGGCCGAACCTGAGGCTGCGACCTCCTGTGGGCACGCACGATCTACTGTATGGTGATTCGAAGCGCGGTGGCATATGGCGCCGCCGTATACCATTCACCCACTCCAATAGGGCAGAGACATGTTAAGGGACCAGCTCTGAAGCTGTCCGCCTGTCAGAATGCGATGCTCCGCATGGTCACAGGGGCATACCGGAGTACTCCGACATACCTCCTAGAAACCGAAGTGGGCATCCCACCACTGGACCGCTACCTGAGCTACCTGAACCAACGGGCGGCCGCCTTCCTCGACCGCCCAGACTACCGCGAGAAGTCAACCGAGGCGTGTGCACTGGTGCTGAGACACTGCCGTAGCGGAAACGGCCGAAACCGAGCCGCAAGCAGCCAGAACCCATGCGAAACACACGACAGTATTCTCAGAGGATGGGCATGGCAGTCCACCCTCGTTGAATGGAAACGGCGGTGGAAGCTAGCCACGGACGCTAGAACCACTACAACAGCAGCCAACACAGAACCAGCCTGGTCACTCCGGTCTATCCGGAAGCGACACAAAGGGCTCACTAAGGCCGAAAGCTCTCTTCTGGTGTGGTGCAAGGACGTACTGGGCACATCGGACTTGCAGCCTACCTTTCCAGAAAGTTACAGACCGACTATCCACTATGCCGGTGTGGCAGGGAGGAAGAAGACTTCGAACACATCTGCCTACGGTGCCCGAGGGGGGCTCTGGAGATCCCGGACAACTGGCCGTCGACCCCGGAGGAACTCTGGGCAGCACTCCGCAGTCCGGCGACTGGTAGACCGATTCTCTGGCACGCCATCACTTCCGGGAGGATTCCCCAGTACAGCCTTGCAGCTGCACTGGATCCGCCGCTCGAAGGCGATGATGAAGCCATAGCTGCTGGCAATGGCGGCGGCAGTTGGATATGAGAGAGTTGATTGGGGGCCTCGTGAGTTTTTAGTACACAGTTTGGCATGCACTGTATTTGGCACGGACACACAACAGCCCTATTGTGAACCCACACTTCTTGACACTGGGCAGGAGCGAAAGGAACAACGCGGCGAACCTCGTGTAGGGGCTTTTCCTGTAATTAGGTTTTTCCCTCTGAATAAGCCTGGGCATAGCTAATGGCCAAGCCAATCCGTTAACAATAAAAATCTAATTATTAATCATTCTATGAAGCAAGTGCACTGTGAGGGATGGCATTAATACGGAGTAGTACTCTTTGTACGGAGTACAAGTTGATGAATAATCTACATGCAACTTGGAGCAGCTAGCGTATTATTGTCAACCTTGTAGGGAGGACGAAAGGCGCTAAAATTCGTGTCGCGAACCACTTCTTTTTTTTCCCTTTAATATAGCACATTGCTGCGGTTGATCGATCGATACCTTCCCTCTCACAGAAGATCCTCTGCGTCACAAGTAGGCTCTGGAAAACGATTTTATTGTCCGCTACTATCACTACTACAATCACATTACAGGCAGAAGGTTCCCACCTGGCGAGAGCTTCGCAGGTAACGCGACCTAAGGTGGCGCTCAACCTACCTCGACCGCCATTTGTATTCGTGTTATCGCGTGTCTCGACCTGCTAACTCGTTATTGATAATATTGGTTATTCTCGCCCTTTACCCGTCCATATATTCTTTGCAATTACCACAGTCACCATTTTCTCCTAATACCGGTCTTCATTATATTTGCCCACTCGCCATGGCAGAATTCGACGATGGTTATGACTACGATGACTATGCCGAGGAGGATGAGAGCATCACTCCGGAAGACTGCTGGACGGTGATTTCCTCCTTCTTTGACTCCAAGGGCCTTGCATCGCAACAAATCGAGTCCTTCGACGAATTTACAACAACAACGGTCCAGGATCTTGTGAATGAATACTCGCACATTACTCTCGACCAGCCGAACCCGCCGACAATCGACGGGCGTACAATTGCCCTACGAAGATACGATGTAACATTCGGCAATGTAATGGTTTCGAGGCCGTCTATTACTGAACAGGACGGCAAGGAGTCGACACTCTTGCCTTATGAATGCCGAGACCGAAACCTCACATACGCAAGCCCTCTTTACGTCAAGATTACCAACAAAGTGTCTCTTGCCGTTGAGCAGCCAATCCCAGAACACGAATGGGACGCTGAGCAAGAGGCATCCTTCGCTCAAACTAAGATCCCTCCAACTAAACTTGAGTGGGAGGATGAGGAGACAGATATAGATGCAACGGGTGATGGCAAACCGGATGATATGAAAGATGTCGTCTTCATTGGGAGATTGCCCATTATGGTAAAGTCAAAAATCTGTCATCTCAGCCGTGAAAATGATGATGGTCTATTTCTCTTGAACGAATGTCCATACGACCAAGGCGGGTACTTCATCATCAACGGTAGTGAGAAGGTTCTCATCGCGCAAGAGCGCTCAGCTGCAAATATTGTGCAGGTTTTCAAGAAGGCTCAACCAAGCCCCTACTCCTATATGGCGGAAATTCGGAGCGCTCTAGAAAAAGGGTCTCGCCTCATCTCTCAACTCGCGCTACGACTTTATCACAAGGGTGAGAAGTCAAGGGGTGCGGGGGGCGTCGGAAGTACAATTCGATCAACTCTTCCTTTTGTTAAGGCGGATCTCCCCGTTGCCATTGTATTCCGAGCCCTTGGAGTCGTCTCCGACGAAGACATTCTCAACCACATCTGCTACGACAGAAATGACAGTCAAATGCTCGAAATGCTGCGCCCCTGTATCGAGGAGGCGTTTGTTATCCAGGATCGCGAGGTAGCTCTGGATTACATAGGAAAACGTGGTCAGAGTTACGGTCTTACCCGTGAGAAGCGTATTCGAGCGGCTAAAGACCTTCTCCAAAAGGAGACTCTCCCTCATATTTCGCAAACTGAAGGAAGTGAAACGAGAAAGGCGTTCTTTCTGGGCTACATGGTCCACAAACTTTTGCAATGCGCCCTCGGCAGGCGAGATACCGATGATCGAGACCATTTCGGAAAGAAACGACTGGACCTGGCTGGTCCTCTCCTTGCAAAGCTTTTCCGCAATATCATCAGGAGAATCAATCAGGAACTTTCGTCATACATGAAGATGTGTATCCAGCAAAACAAGCGCTTCCAGATGATAAGTGGCATCAAACCAACCGCATTGACAAACGGCCTTAAATACTCTCTTGCAACAGGCAACTGGGGTGACCAGAAGAAAGCTATGAGCTCTACAGCTGGTGTTTCGCAAGTCCTTAACAGATACACCTTCTCCTCCACGCTGTCCCATCTTCGTCGCACAAACACGCCTATCGGTAGGGATGGCAAACTTGCAAAACCACGGCAGCTTCATAACACTCATTGGGGTTTGGTGTGTCCAGCTGAAACGCCTGAAGGCCAAGCTTGTGGACTCGTCAAGAATCTGTCTTTAATGTGTTTTGTCAGCGTGGGTACCCCATCTGACCCTGTCATCGAATTTATGATCAACAGAGGAATGGAAGTCGTCGAAGAGTACGAGCCTCTTCGATACCCTAATGCCACCAAGGTGTTTGTCAATGGTGTATGGGTTGGTATTCATCAGGATCCAAAGCATCTGGTTAGCGAGATGATGGAGACAAGACGGCGCGCCTACCTTCCCAACGAAGTTTCTTTAATTAGAGACATCAGAGACCGTGAATTCAAGGTGTTCTCTGATGCCGGCCGCGTGATGCGGCCAGTCTTTGTGGTCCAGCAAGACGATTCTGAGCGGAATGGTGTCCCGAAAGGCGCACTGATGCTTACCAAAGATCATGTTCGAAATCTGCGTGAGGATCAGGAGAATCCTCCCGAAGTTCGGCAGTTCACATGGGAATATCTCGTACGCGAGGGAGTGATCGAGTACCTCGACGCCGAAGAAGAGGAAACAGCTATGATATGCATGACTCCGGAGGACTTAGACCATTATCGTCTGCAAAAGGCTGGTGTCTCGCTTCCTAATGATGCCTTCGATGACCCGAATCGCCGATTAAAAACCAAACTCAACCCAACAACACACATGTACACACATTGCGAGATTCATCCAAGTATGATTTTAGGCATTTGCGCTAGTATCATTCCCTTCCCTGACCACAACCAAGTGAGCTCCCTCACCTCTTGCACCTGCTACTATCCATCTGCCGTATCGAATTAACTGACGAGGTTTTAGTCTCCCCGTAATACCTACCAATCGGCCATGGGTAAACAGGCTATGGGTTGTTTCCTGACGAATTATTCTCACAGGATGGACACCATGGCCAACATCTTATACTATCCCCAAAAGCCTTTGGCGACTACCATGTCGATGGAATACTTGAAATTCCGTGAGCTTCCCGCCGGTCAGAATGCCATTGTTGCGATCGCCTGCTACTCGGGATACAACCAAGAGGACTCAGTAATCATGAACCAGAGCAGCATCGACCGTGGCCTCTTCCGTAGCCTTTTCTTTAGATCATATACCGACTGCGAGAAGAGGGTTGGCATCAACTTGGTAGAGAAGTTTGAAAAGCCGTTCAGAAACGAGACACTTCGTTTGAAGCATGGAACGTACGACAAGCTCGATGATGATGGAATCGTCGCGCCCGGAGTCCGTGTGTCCGGTGAAGACATCATTATCGGGAAAACATCACCACTGAGCGCAGACAACCAGGAATTGGGCCAACGGACAAGCCAGCACACACAACGGGATGCTTCCACCCCTCTCAGGAGCACGGAGAATGGCATTATTGATTCAGTTGTCATGACGACTAACCAGGATGGAATGCGTTATGTCAAGGTGAGGGTACGGACGACTAAGATCCCTCAAATTGGGGACAAGTTTGCTTCTCGCCACGGACAGAAGGGCACGATAGGGGTTACGTACCGACAGGAGGATATGCCTTTTACCAGGGAGGGCATCACACCCGACATCATCATCAATCCCCACGCTATCCCATCTCGCATGACAATTGCGCATCTTATCGAATGCTTGCTGAGCAAGGTTTCTACTTTGAAGGGCATGGAAGGCGACGCCACCCCCTTTACGGATGTCACTGTCGACTCAGTTTCGGCACTTTTGCGAGAGCACGGCTATCAGTCTCGTGGATTTGAAATTATGTACAACGGCCATACTGGCAGGAAGCTACGGGCTCAAGTCTTTTTTGGTCCGACATATTACCAAAGGCTCCGGCATATGGTCGATGACAAAATCCACGCTCGTGCCAGAGGCCCTGTTCAAATTATGACCCGACAACCTGTTGAGGGCCGTGCTCGAGATGGCGGACTTCGATTTGGTGAAATGGAGCGTGATTGCATGATTGCACACGGCGCAGCTGCTTTCTTGAAAGAGAGGCTGTTCGAGGTATCGGACGCATTCAGAGTGCATATTTGCGAGATATGTGGACTGATGACACCTATTGCGTGAGTGAAAATGCACCGTTCTTATTGCTGGCTCTTGGCGAGTGACACAAGTTTACAATACTAACATCAATGGCAGAAACCTTTCGAAACAATCCTTTGAATGTCGGCCGTGTAAGAACAAAACGAAGATTGCGCAAATCCATATTCCCTACGCCGCTAAGCTCTTGTTCCAAGAGCTGCAAGCGATGAATATTGCGGCGAGGATGTTTACCGACAGATCTGGTGTATCCATCCGATAGCCGTTTGCCTCGCTGGCTATGTGCCCCTGGCTTTTGCAAGAGGGGGTATCATTATTTCACGCCCCCCTGGGACAAAAAACTGGGAAGATGGGTTCATGGTGGTCCCAAGTTGGGGGGTATTTATAAGCCCCTTTTGTACATTGAATGCGATAGATTCAGATTCGGCAATATTGGGGTAGGGTAGTCACATTATATTACATTTTCTGTACCAATACATTTTGTCTCCCTTATCCAACGTGCATACGTTCTTCTTGGAGCTGAAAAAAGGAAAAAAACGTCCATTCAGGGCCTGCCTGTGTCGTCTGGTATGTCGGTAGATTTATGGACCGTCTGATCCTTCTTGTATTCTTGTTCGAGGGCCCGTTGAAGGTCAAAATCAAGCTGGCGTTCACGCTTCAATCTTTGTTGTTCCAGGTCACGAACCACGCCTTGGTGCATAGACTTCAAAAGTTAGCTTCTGCGTCAACTATGTGCTAGGGGACATGTGCTCTCAGATTAATAGAGACATACTGCCTGCTCTGCCTTCTGCTGGAAATGCACAAGAAGAATAGTACCTAGCGCAAAGGCGGAGGTGGCACCGAGCGTCAGCTTGGAAGCTTGTGACATGACTTCTGATTAAACCACAATCTGTCGGGTGGTTAGAAGGGTGCGTGAGGGATTGTGAGGCTACTTTAAATTTTCCAGCTGGCGAGGTGGGTTATTTACTTCCTCTTACGTCATCAGCCCAGCATAACCCATGTTCATAAGTTCGAATTCAACCTCCTCCCCAAGTACGCGTCTACATTAGGATATCCTCTCGATCAAACCAGCAACTAAATAAATTGCACACATCATGGTATATAATTTTTTTAAAACGTCTGTTTATGGATAATGCGAAATTCCGCTAATCACTTTCATTATTTAGTCCGCGCAGAACTCAACTGGTATCCAGACTCTCCTTGATGTGCGTTGTCAAACCCTGAACGGCCTACACGAATGAGCAATTTCCAAGAGACTGATACCATCTATAGGCAGAGAGGGAGGCCTCAAAGATTGTCCAAAAAGGTATGTAGCTACAAGAACTCACTCAGGGTGTGGCCGTCTAATTGACTGGGTATTAGCTCGGGAGTGTATGTCAACCCCTCATTCGCTGAGCATCTGAACAACACATTGACGACAGAATGTAGTTCGTACTCGACGAGTAAAGGAGGCTCGGGACGAGGCCAAAAAGGAAATCGATGCTTACCGGCTAGTCAAGGAACAGGAATACAAAAAATTCGAAGCTGAGGTAATTTACCTCATCCTTAGTTTCTCCATAAACTGATCAAGCCACTTGACATCGACATGTGCTGACACAGATCCATATATTTAGCACATGCAAGGGAACAAAGCAGCCGAAGAAGCAGCAAATAAGGAAGCCGACATCAAGATCCAAGAAATAAAAAATGCAGGAAGGGAGGGACAAGTCAAGGTGGTGGGAGATCTGCTTTCTGCAGTGTTTGATGTTAAGCCGGTCATACCAACCCTGTCCTAGCAGTACAATGATAGTTGATTTTACGATTGGCTATAATTAAGTATTTTACACTACCAATCCATGTCAGCCTTGCCACTACTCACACTAATTGAATCACTCTAAAAACCCCATCAGTGTTGTGAGCATATCCCTTGTCATATCGTTCGCGCCGACATTGTCCGTCTCAATAGTTCTCAGTTGTGCGATAAGCGTATCCTTGATCGAACTGAGCCCTAGCCCTTGTGCATGGAGCAAGTCAATGATTCTAAACTTTGCCCCGTCATCCTCTGCAACAAGCCACGCTAGGATGACATCAATGGTTTGGAGGATGGTAAGTCCAGCGTCCAATTGTTTGGAGAGATAGTCGATTCCTCCCAGCGTGACGTCCGCGCCCTGACTATTTTTGTACTCATCATCGAGCTTTTGCAATCTTGAAAAATAACCAGAACGGAGTAAGATGAGCCTGCCGACTTTCTCATAATCCCTCTCCATGAATTTGGCTAAAACTCTGATCCTTTCCGCCGAGTCAGCCTGAAGGAGTATCAGTAAAGAGGCAAATATTCCTGTCAGATGTTCGATAGCCTCGGGCGTTTTTGTCCGCATAAACATGGTGAAGGTGGTTTTAAGCCCGCCAGCCTCCACAAGTCGTTTGGCCACTTCCGCTGCAGCAGCGGAATCACCCAGCACTGCGTAATGAAGAAGTCGTAGGGCCCGAGCCTTACTCATCTTTCCTTGATTGATCATCATCAGACAAAGCTCGGTGCCTTCCGCCTCTACAAACTTGGCCTTCCCTAAATCGTCGCTTGCGAGGGACGTGAGGGTTTCGAACAGATTCTCCATATACTCCTCTTCATCACTTGACTTATCCGGATCCCTCCGCCTATAGACCGCAGCGCATTGCAGTAGAATATCGACAGCATTCGACATTTCAAGATGTCGCCGATTATCCTTGGATGATTGAGCAAGGAGAGCCAGAACTTCGGCAGAGAACTGCATGTTCTGGTCCACGGTCTGGGATTGTTGGCCAATGCGCTTGAGTAGCCAATCTAACAGTTCCTGACTCTTACCAGCATGCAGTGCGCTGCTTTCTTTTGAACACAAGCTCTCTATGATTGACAATGCGTAGTAAACGCCGCTTTGGTCCCTCTCGTCCTCTTCATCCAATCGGTTAAGGTTAGCAACAATAAGGCCTACAATATCGGCGTCGATCATTGCTGAAACCAAGATCTCCCAATCATCGTCTTGAGCTGCGACATTTTCGTCTATCAACTCGTCTAGTATTTCCAATGCATCAATGGCGATATCGTTATTTTCGTGAGCCAGAAGGCCTACCAGGCTGGCCGCGCTTCCTAACCTGACAAATTCAGGGTAAAGATCGGGATATTGAGATAGAATCGAGAGGAGCTTTATCTCTGCATCTAGATCAGCTTCGCTGGTGATGAATTTCTGTGGCTCGTCCTCGAATTTAGCACGAAGCTCAGCATTCTTGGATATTCGCTTCTCGAAGTTTAGTGCTGTCTTGCGTAGCCATGCTGCATCGATTTTCACGTGCGACACATCATCCCCATTCTGATCAACAAAATCTAGAATCTTCTCCTCTTCAGCACTAATACCACCGCCGTAAAATCTGCCCTCCTCATCGTCTGGGGGTTGAATGTCAGGTTTAGGGGTGTGATAGTCGTCTACATCTCCCAAAGTGACAGGTGCGGTGTTACCCTGGGTTCCATTTTCAGTCTTGGCTGCTTTGTATATTTCTCCTACTGAAGGTTAGAGGTGTGCCTTTCAATACACTAGAGAGGGATTGTTCTCACTAGGATCCTGGATCGTGTCCAATTTTCGCTTGTTTGGATTTATCTTCGGATTAGGTTAGATAATACATGCAACTAACCGAAAACAAGGCACATACCAGAAGCAATTCATCAATACTTGACATTTTAACTTTCATGGAGGGAGGGGTGCTATGTTGAGCTCCAGTCTCACCACAGAGTAGTGAAAATAGATATTGCAAACCCAGCTTTATGTAATCGTGCGGACCTGTGTGGGTGCCAACTGCTGGCAAGTGGGTTGTGAAGACTTCAGTTTAAAAAGAAGTTGTCAAGGACTTATTAATAAAACCAGGGACATTTTCCCGGAGTTTTTCCAAAAAATTCCCAGGGCCCTCATTGGTCTATTTCCCTCTTGCGTCATTACACCACTCACCTTTTCAACTAAGCCAACATATCAAGCCATACCAACTAACGTTACAGACAAGGTGGGAAAAGGGTCCCATTTCTACTCTACGCAAAGAGATAATATGAATGTAAGTCTTTACCTTTATATATCTGCATAGTAGCTAAATAAAATATCTGCTTTTTAGGTACTGGAATGGGCCTTCGGCAAACGCATGACGCCAGCAGAGCGCCTACGAAAAAACCAACGACTTCTAGATAAAACGATCCGTGAACTGGACCAAGTGCGAGTAAAGCTAGAAAAGCAGGAGAAAGCTCTAGTGACATCGATCAAGCAAAGTGCACAAAGAGGACAGGTTGGTGTGTGCAAGATCCAAGCAAAGGACTTGGTTCGCACTCGCAGGTTTGCCTCTCAAAGTATTATCGACGTTCAAATGCTATTTTACTGATCCGGTTGATTATATAGATATGTTGAGAAACTATATAATATGCGAAGTCAGCTTCAAAAAATCTCGCTCAGGTTACAGGTAACATTGATCTCACTGCAAATGTTCGCTGCTTTGTATTGACAACAAATAGACCTACCGAACAAATGAACAAATGATGCAAGCTATGAAGGGTGCCATCACAGCACTGGGAAGTATGAATCGCACAATGAATATTCCTCAGTTACAGAGGATTACTATGGAATTTGAGAAAGAAAACGATATCATGGAACAGAGGCAGGAAATCATGGATGATGCTATTGATGATGCTGTTGACGTGGAAGAAGAAGGCGACGAAATTGTAGAGCAAGTTTTGGAGGAAATTGGAGTGGACCTCAGTCAATCTGTGAGTACGATGAAACATTATACTATTTCTATTAAGACTAATATGTTATGTACTGCTCCAGCTTAAAGAAACACCAACCGGTTTACAAACTCAGAGTGTTTCTGAACAAAAACAAGCACAGGCAATTAGTGGAGAGGGTGGAGATAATGATGATGATTTACAGGCAAGATTAGATAGTTTACGAAAATGAGTATTTGAATAATTTATAAAATAATTAAAGGTGAGCTTCAACAACTAGAGACCACGAAAGAGCGCTTGGAGGCTGCCAAAGAGGGTGAAGCATGGCTAGAAGGAGAGACTATCAGAATGGCAACCCGGAGGCACTGGGAAGCCCGCTTCCGAACCTATGGGAGAGGCTCCTTATGCCGGGCAGCTGAGGCTCAATGGGAACCTTACCCATAGAAAGCATTCCTCCACAACAACGAGGACCACAGGAGGTGGCGACTACTCTCCATCGGCGTGATGACGCGTGTCGACGTCGGGCGGACGACGGCGGGACGATGGAGACGGACATGGCAACACACCGAACAAGCATTGTTAAAACTTCCCTTCTGAACATCACATTTGAACGAGTCTACACGACGCCAGTAACAACACCACATACAGCTCAGAACTCTTTTTCAAGACAATTCACCTGCGGCAACAAGAACAGCTAGCCTACACCCCAGCACACCATCACGGCTAACGACGCGTTTGCGACGTGTCCGACCGCTCATGGCGTCGAGGGTGTTGCAGGCAAGCAAAGGTACCAGGTATCAACGAGCATGCCCCTTGCATTTCAAGTACTTCCATACGGTAACGTCGGCACTCCATGCTGCACATTCAAAACAACCAACTACAAACAAACGGAACGGACACAGGATGGATCCTATGGATCGGGACCTTTAGTCATATCCCTGACAAGACAAAGCATGAGCACAGACGAGTGATTACTGCCAAATAGAAGCAAAGGACGGTTGGAAAGAGCCGGATAAGTCAGAGACACAGAACAAGTATGATAACTACAGACCAGTGAGAGGCCGCCCGCAACGAGGCAGATAGGAAGATAGAACTTCATAGGAACAGCCTGTGGACGCAGGACATTTCATGATGGGGTAGAGTTCAATCCTGAGAGCTGAAAGGGGTGGTCTTTAATTTAATACATTGTATTTGTAGTCGAACGCTGCATAGCTGCCGTTAGGGCGGCTGGGACAGACTATGAATTAAAAAAAAAGAAAAAAGCATTCCTCCACACGAAGGGCCTGCAAAAGCACCACTTCACACTGCTAACACAGGCCCGTACAGAGACAATTGGCCTCCGCAGCTTTCTCTTCTGGCAGAGGGTGCCAGCCATAAACACCCCCCTCTGCGACTGTGGCCTAGTGCGCCAGACGGCGGCACACAGCCAGGTGGCTCGGAGCCCTCGACATCCTACCACAATACCATGTAGCAGAGCGACTAGGGAGGCAGGGGAAAAGGGTGGAATGAAGGGGAGGAGAGGTGTATGGAGTAGAGGCACCTTAAGAGGCGAAAGGCCTAATGTCATGGCCATGACAGAATAATAAACCGTGGGAGACGGTTGAGAGGCATTGAAAGTGGTGGGTTTGTCACCTCGAGGGTTTTTCCCTACCTGTATTACCGTTGAAGAAGCTTCCGACTCGGCCACTTCCCAGAACAACTTCAAAAGGCCACCACAGTCGTCATCCTGAAGCCGAACAAGGCACCTGAGAAAAAGGCAGACCCGGGCGTCTGGAGACCGATCTCGCTCTTTCCAACCATCGGAAAGGTCGTTGAATCGATCGTTGGACGGCGAATGGCCGAAGCGGCCGAGGCAGCAGGGCTCTTGCCGGAGGGTCAGATGGGCAACCGAGCCGCCCTGCAAGCACGCCCGTCTTTACGAGACTTCCCGCGCCCCGCAATCGTCGCCAACTTCTCCTGGAAGACATGAACCTTCACCACCCAGAATGGGACCGATGGGAAAGATACTCGCGCAACACCGACCCTCTTTTAGAGACGGTCGCCGAGCGCAACCTCGACCTCATCACTCCACACGGAACCGCCACGCGAGTGGGACGCATCGTCAACCACGCGCGCCAACGGGACTCGACCATCGACCTCGTATGGGCCTCCCCAGACCTCTACGGCCAATTTGTCGGCTGCCCAGGGATCCCCGGAAGTGACCACGTAGCGCAACTAGTGGAATTCCAACCGCCCGCGACAATGAAAACGCCACCCCACGACCACTTCAACGGACGTGGAGAAAGCTAGACGTCGAAACCTTCCAGGATGCACTCAAGGACCTCGATAGTAAAACTCCTCAAGCAGACTCTCGCACAGCCAAATATATAAAGAATGGACGAAGGGCTGGCTCCCTCGTTGACCACATCAGAACGAGAGTGGAGGCTCTTACCCTACGGAGCCAGCAAGCGTCGTTCGCCAAGGCAATTCGCACAGGTCTAGAGAAGCTCGGCGACGCCAAAACAAATGGTCACAACGCTCGCATGAACGGGTGGCTGACCAGCTTTCCGTATCGGGGAGCGGAAATGAGAGTTAGGCGGGAATGAAGGAAAGTGTTGATGCACTCTTCAGTATTGGGATACAGCTTGGGTATTTGTACTGCTTCTGCTCCTCAAGGTCTATCATTGTGGTACTTAAAAGGGCTACCAAGCGCACGCGCTCGCAGACCCCGCGCAGCATGCTAGCCGGTGAGACAGCGGGACGTGAACCCGATCACCCTACCTTCGACTGGCTCACCGAAACCGTACGTGTTCCCATACCACTTCCGACGGCTAAGTAGGTACAAGCGACGTTGACTCGGTCCAAATTTCGTCAAGATAAGGGATTGAGGGGGTGGCTGAGGTGCAAGAAAAATGGTGCCGCTCATCCAGTCATTTACCCCGTGCTCTTGAGGTGGGTGGGTCTCATGACACCATCCATCCCAACATTATCATCAAGTGGGAATCCCCTGGCCTAAAGCCAAAAAAATCTGGGGAAGTCTGTTAAGACACGAGGCGTCATGCCTCGTACAAGTACGATCCGGCCACATAGGCTTCAGGCAATACCTCTTCAACCGAAACGTACCAGGTGTTCAGCCATGGTGTGAATGCAGGGGAGGCAACGAGAAACAGGAGACAGCAGAACACGTTATCCTGGAGTGCGAGTTGGAGAGCAGGGACGGTCTCCCGCCCCTTAGGGATAGGAGAGCCCTAAATGAGGCCCTTGAAGACCCAGAGAGATGCCCGCAGATCATACGATGGCTTCTTGCCACCAAAAGACTTCGCGAATACAGGTTGGCCCTGAGCCTGCAGAAGGCAGCTCAAGAAACTAACATAGCCGCCAACTAAACAACACCACCACTTCTTCCTTCTTCGTTCCCGTGCCATAGGCACATATCTCTACCCAACGGAGGCCCTGGCCAGAGGGTATCTTCTAGGCAAATTTACCCAAGAAAGTACGAGAGGGGTTTTTCTCCCCCAATTGGGGGTTTCCCCTTGGCCAATTAGACTCCGCGACCCAGTGGGCCGCGAATGTAAACTAAACTAGTTTAGATAGACAAGTGCACACGATCACGTAAGCACGTCAATTGACTATTCATTCATTCATTCAAGGCTCTAATAAGCCAACATCATGCCCAACCATCTCGCCCTAGCACAACGAGCGGCAAGGTTTGAAGAGACAAACGCCAGCGAGGGTGGAAAGTGGCCCGAGACCTGAGGCAGAATTAAGCGACTGATCGCCAAAGCCAAGAGGAAGCGATCTATACAATTACCTGACCCGATGGACCACTGGCGAACCTGGAGGGGAGAACAGACGGCCAAGGACAAG
>JADHKT010000146.1:0-60199 GCA_019925285.1 Graphium sp. VPRI43844
TTTCGTCAATTTTCTTAGTGTTTTTTATTTACAATTTATATTTGCCCTATATTAAAAAATTCCATTTGTATTTCCACCCCCCCCCCCCCCCCCCCCCCCCAAAAAAAAAAAAAAAAAAAAAAAAAGACAGCCTTTTCAGGATAGGCACTGTACAGCCGCTCTAGGTAAGTTGTCTTGACGTCAATGCCAGAGTCTAGGCGTAGATGAGTCCAAGATAGTTGACCTAGTAAACTGGAGGATCAAGGTAACTGACCATCATGAACGTAAACGTGATAGAATAGCTACGTTTCCATGAAGTGGTCGATTCGTGGGCTAGCTGAGCTCCAACCTATCTTGAAATATGCCCCCATCCGCTCAATTCAATGCAGACTGCAGACAGCCTCACCATAGTCGCAGAAATATTTATTCATTTTCTACTTTGACCTTTTTTGAAACAGCCCTCGAAAATGGAAGAACAAGGAGCATTTAAACCTGTTCCGACGAAGCAGTCCCAGAACCTCCCTGGGTAAGGAATCTTTCTGAACAACAAAGGCAATCACTGACATGTCGGATTGAGCCAGTTTGGAGGCTTCGATGAATCCTACGAGCGAGCCGACTAAACTTGAGGGGAAAACACAGCTTCACGAATACAGAGCTGCCAACAAACTGTCCAATGTTAAAGCACTCATCACTGGCGGAGAGTAAGCCGGATTTGCTCCAATATTTCAATTCCTCCTCTACGGTCGCCGGCGTTGCCGCGTTGCCATAACTATTACTGGCTCTACAGCGAATTTACACTTGTGTGTGTTCTGACTTGCCTCGCAACAGCTCGGGTATTGGAAGATCAGTCGCCATACATTTTGCCCGCGAAGGAGTGGATGTAAGCATCGCCTACCTACCTGAGGAGGAGACCGACGCCAAAGAGACAGAAAGACTCGTACGCAAAGAAGGACGCGACTGTCTTTTGATCCCCGGGGATCTCGCAGACAATGAGACGTGCCGAAAAACGGTACAGAAACATGTCGACAAGTTTGGTGCCATTCACGTCCTCGTAAACAATGCTTCGAGGCAGGTTATGTGCGAGGACATTCGGGAAATCGATCTCGAAGCGGTTGATAACACTTTCCGAAGCAACATTCTGCAGATGTTTGCCGTGACCAAGTATGCACTTCGTCACATGGAGAAGGGCGGATCGTACGTTTACCCAAACAAGATGAAAAGAAAAGCTATCAAGAAGAAGGAAAGAAAAGAAAAAGGACTAACACCAGGCACAGCATAATCAATACAACTTCCACGGTAGCTTTCCGCGGCACCGCTGCCATGGTAGACTACGCCGCTACCAAGGGGGCCATCACATCTTTTACGCAGTCGCTGGCCAAACAGCTCGAACCACAGGGAATTCGAGTCAATGCCGTGGCGCCAGGCCCCGTACACACGCCGCTACAGCCAGCATCGAGGCCAGCCAAACAGATGGAAGGCTTTGGAAAGCAATCCCAAATCGGCCGACCTGGGCAACCAAGCGAGATCGCACCGAGCTACGTGTTTTTGGCGTCGAAGGATGCTTCATTGTACTACGGACAGGTGCTACATGCTTATCCGCTTGGAGATTAAGCTCACAAGCTGTGCTCCCTCCTTTGGAAGGAGAGTAAGAAAAGAGGAGTCAGGTGTACGGAGTACGATTCGGCGAAACGGGGCTTCTCAATCGTATGGCCAGCCACATGGCGATAAAAGAATCGACAGTGATCTCGAGTACTTGTAAAGATTGTGATTTGTGGATTGAGAGATACATACCGCTAATCACCCTCCAACTCGTGAAACCCATCGACGATCGAAGTGCACGTTGTTGCAATGCAGGGGAACACGTGCCAAGGCCCTTTGCAAGCCACCCCCCGCCGAAAAAGCCAAGTGAAAACTCTAAAGAAGCTTAAAGAACCCAACCAAGAAGAAAAGGGACTCCGTCCCACAAGTGTCCACCACAAGTGTTCTGGTACGATGACGGTAAGGAGGCGCAGCGTGCATATTTGTACGGAGTATCGCATCTCACAACACTGTTATCTCGATCTTCAGAGACTGTTGATTCGTCAGGACAAATGGCTGACCTTTTTATATTTCTATTTCGTAATCCCAACAGAATACAAGTAATATTACAGTGTTTCTCCGAGTTAGGCAGCCAAATTCAAGCCCTCAGTTCCCCTGTTGTGCCACGGGCGTAATTTGTGTCTTTGGAACTTGTCACGGGATGTTCCGCCCAAATTTGGTGGCTTGGATTTTTGGCTCAGCCCTTCATGAGCATGGCGGAAACTGGGTGGCAAGATGTTTTATTTGGGGATGGGATGGGAGGCTTGGAGGGGAAAGGGTAATCATGGGACGTTGATGTTCAAGGGTGCATGAAACTAAGCTGCTTTGGGATGCAATACTTCCAATAAATGCTCCATCTAATATTACAAGTAAACTACTACTACGCCCTGCTCTCGGTTCTTTCTGTTATCATTACTGTTCGTCGGAAACGAATAGCCGCACCTTCTCTTAACGGTTTTCGTGCCCCCCTTTTTTCCTTATCAAACACCCTTGTCAAAAAAAATTGACAATATTGGGGTCTCAGTTTTGACGACGGAGTAATACGTACTCTGTAGGACTGTCTTGGTTGTAGGGCGGGCTTCGGGGCTTCCCTTGCTCTCTCATCATTCTGGATCGTGTCTTGTCTTTGCCCCCCTCCCTCCGTTTGGTCCCCCTCCTCCCTGGTACGTGTCATCGTGGATATTCGGCACCGCTTTGGGCTCAGCTGAGGGGAAGGAAAATGACCAGTTCCTCAACACTCGACTTTTTTCGAAAGATGATGGGCGTATTGTGGCGCTCTGTACGGAGTACGGAGTAATATTAAACTTGATTGCCACGACTGGGATTCGTAGCTTCAGCCTCCAAATTCCATCCTCCTCGTTTTTGGCCAGTCTCCCCCCCCCCTTCCTTGCCTCGTTCTTCCAAGCTCCCAGTACTCCATAGAGTAGTAATAATTGCCAAAGTGTCTTCTCCACTCGATTAAATCGTGGAGTTGTCACCATAGAGATTCTTCACCGAATCTAAACTAGTTCCCCTCGGCAGTCTTGTACCTTCCTTTACCATCCATAACCCTCGACAAGTAGATTACGAAAGAGAGTCCTGAGAAGAAAAAAAAGGGCACAGTACGGAGTAGTGTAACTTGCCGATCTCCTTCGGCCATGTCGGCCACCCCGCCAAAATGCACCGCGTAAGACCGCCGCCGCTCGACACCGTCTCATCCTCATCTTCATCATCTTCGTCGCCCACACAGACGATAGTCTTTCGAGTATCGAGCTTCGGTCGTCGTGCGAGCACCCCGGTAACGAGCTCTACAGTCGCTGTGAGTGCCGATACAACCACTACCACGACCCTCATCAATGCTCCTGTATTGCGGCACAGTCACCGAGATGAGATACTTCGTCGTTTTTCGGCGCCGGCTGTCATTGACGAGGGGACGAAGGGCGGGCTAGAGGTGCAATTCTCGTGAGTTTCTTTGTCGTTTGCCATCTCTTCTTGTTTCGAGGAGGCTTGCTTGCATAGTTCCCCCCAAAGCTAACGGGAAACTCGGAAATGTAACAAAAAAGAAAGTCCCAGGCCGCATACCACAAAGTCGTCGACACCCTCCGTCTCTGTTTGAAGAAAGAAGAATCAGATGCTTTGCTTGCGCCGACGAATGACATCAGCGACCTCCAACAGGTGGCGGCCAACGTGCAGCAGACACGCTCGTCTGTAGTCGATACAGGACTTGTCCGCGACTTTGTCAAGTCTTTAGATCACTACCAAGGTGTCTTTGATGTCTTGGCACAAGCTGACTTTTCTGGTCTGCCCTTGATTTGGGGCGGTATGAAGTTTCTACTGATTGTTCGTGGACTAGACTCCTTCCATATTACTCTCTCTCTCTCTCTCGGGTGTACTAACGATTTCGCGCGCAATGCTACTCAATAGGTGTCGAAAAATCACATCACCATGCTCTCCGAAATCATGGATATGATTGTCAAGATTGGAAATAGTCTGGAGCGCATCCAGGTCCTCGCCGAGCTGTACCCAACTCGACGAATGATTCGCTTCACCGACGAACTGTACGCCGCATTGGTAGCCTTTTTAGAAAAGGTCATCAAGAACCTCGGCCAGAATGCCTTTCGTACGTTATGTCTCTTTGAATGGACATGTGCGTCTTGGAAAGCCCATGCTAACTAGTTATTCCTTCTAATGGGACAGGGAGAAAGGTGACTTCGTTTTGGCGATCGTTTAGTGCCGAATACGGGGACCTCGCAGAGAACATTTCGCGCGTACAAAACGAAATCATGCAGGATGCCACTGTGTGCCAACACATCACCACTATGACGACGAGCCATTCGCTATCGCTATACCAGGAGACATTGGGCATGCAAAGGAGGCAGATGGAGCACGGCCTACGAGGTATGCATCGTTTGTTAAAATCCAAACGTGGACTCATGTAAGCAGAAGAACACGAGACTAACGTTGACCTCCTCTTTAGGCATGGCTGAAGATCCCTCCCAATACATCTTCCACGACATCCGCAGTTCCTTATTCCGCGGCTTTGAGCTTGAAGCCGCCTACCACGAAGAACTCGAAAACACATACAAAGTCACCACCTCAACGGCGTGGGTAAAATGGTTCCGCGAGGAACAAAAACACCTACCTTCAGGCTACTCAGGCCAAACAAGCCTCGAACAAGCACTCTGTGATGCACCCGACCCCCAACATGCCCTCGTTTGGAAGGCACAGCAGCGCAAGTTTGCCTCGCACATCCCATCAACGTACTTGATTTGGACGCGGGGCATGACTGCGCAGTCGGCCATTGCTTCGCTTTTATACCAGGTGGTTTTGCAGAAGCCAGATGTCGTGTCGCGTGCGGGACTCGACATGGCGGCTTTTGCTGCCGCCAACGACTCGATTAAAGAGTTGTGGGAGCTATTTTTGCACTTGATTCGCGTCTTGGGCGGATGCATGGTCTACTTGTCCATCTGCTCTGTAGGAGACGAGGAATTTGCCATTGTGCGAAAGTTTGTCACCATGGTTCGGAAATGGGATGGTCCGCCCATCAAAGTGACGATTATACACCCCTTCCACAACGACTTTGCTCGAGGCGATCTTGTTATTGATCTCGATGAAAAGTACGACGTGCACCCCTCCCTCACAACCACGGACGCTATTCACCATGTCATGCTCCTCGAGCTCAATGTGCACAAGCAGGTTTCTGACACCGTGCGCTCGCTTTTATGGGAGACGGCGTGGCGCGAGGTGCGGTATGCCGTTATCGGGATTGCTCTCCGCGAGGTACGAAGGCATATCCTACTCACTGCTAAAGAAATCGCGCCGTCACCCAGCGCACCTGCCGAGCCTTCAAATTCCAAAGAAAGCGACAGTGAGCCAGAAGATGGGACGTTACGTACTCGCTGGTTCAGAGAGATAGACTCGTGGATCGCGAACGAATGGTCTATGAACGGTTTACGGGAACAAATCCAACGCCACCTCGAAATCGTAGATATCCACCTCCCCAATGCCTACAAAACACGTCTAGCCAAGAAACTCCGTCTTGTAGTCTTTAGTCAAGACGAAGATATCGAGTCTCGGCCCCTTACAAAGACGGAGCGCAAGGCGATATGGGCCAAGTTACAGGATGCCATTCGGCCAGGCGTAGAAGACATGTTTTGTGTAGGCACACGAGATGTTATCTGCGAGCTTTTCGACAAATTTAAAAGTAGTGTAGTTACTGATGGGGATAAGCCTACGGGGGATGGCGAGTTCAAACTGCTTGTGAACTCGTTGTTTGGGAGGAATGCAAAGTGGAAAGGAACTTTTGCCTGCGAGGCAGATTTGATCGAAGAGGGGATTTTGGGGGCTATTGAGATTGGGTTTGAGGAGATCATGGAGATGCTGGCCGAGGATGGGCCTGATGATTAAACGAGGCTTGGGGAGTTGTAAATGGATGTCGATATCACGGGATATTTGATTTCAAAGGCACTGGTGTTGTCGGGGTATTGGTCTTTGGTTTATTCTAGAGTCAGATGCACTGTATATTCATTTTAGTATAAAGGGGAGAGTACGAAGTATTTTGAGACCGAGGAGAAGGGTGAATGATAGCAAGTCGAAACGGGGTTGTCCTAAGGTGCGAGGGCATCGTGTCTGCTTGTCCGGGCAGAGTCGGTCTAACACTTTATCTCCAGACGGAGTGATGCAAGTTCCCTTTTCAAAAAGACTTCCCAAAACGGAAAAAAAGAGCGAGAGCCGAGATTGGGGGAGAGGTGAAAAGACAGCAGCGTTCTCAGCTATCATCACTTGGTATGCTGTGACACTAATTGTTGTCGCTTGGAATGCCTTGTGTGTGTGCCTTGCAAGGGAGGCAGTGCTGAAGAAACAACTCTTTCCCCTATGCGTATAGTTTACAACTACCTGCATATGCAAGGTGATGGTAGGCCCCGCGGCAACCACGATATTACGGGATGGATGGCGCATGACTAGCGGGTTAACTTGGGGGGATGAATGGTGCCAGTTGCTGTTTTTTTTGCAGGGGATAGAGTAAACTATACTCCCTAGGCTGGTGGCCAGCCAGCCAAAGATAGGAAGTGTTGGTGTGTAAGTTGGGCTTTTGGTCTTCCATGCTCCTTTTTTGTCCCTGCTATCTGCTATGGTGGCATATTATTAGTCGTACCTGCCCTTTTGATTTCCCGTCTAAGGAAGGTGAATACTCGGGCCACAACTCGCCATTTTGAAAGTGTAGAAACTATCTCCGCATCTCCGTCAAATACGACATTGGTGCATGGCTGGGAAAAGAAATAAAGAAAATTGAACTTCAGCTAGGATTGTGATGGGAAGACGAGGTTCGCCACCAGACATGTGCACATCATAAATCTTCGACGATGGCTACAATTTAAAAAGAAAAAAAGTCCATCTTCTCTACTCCTTTTTAGCTTCTATCACCCACTGTCGTAGGTGTGCCTTTTGCTGTGCTGTGACGATCCCCGCTCTTTTTGCGCCCTTCTTGAAAGCTGAACGAAACCCCGCCAAAGTCCTCTGCTACCATCTCATTTGCCCTCCTTCGCAGCAAGCCTTTGTCCACTTACACCTACTCTGTGCAAAAGCACGATTTCGAGCCTAAGCAAGAGAAGTCGCGAGACTGGAATCCCTTTAGGAAAAGAGACGAAGAAACGAACAAAGACGACAATTACTACATTTAGCTTCTTTTTTTTCCTCTTCTTCTTTTCTTCAAATCTCTTCTCTTTGCTTAATAGTTCGATATGGCCTTTGAAGCTGAGAACCTGTCGGTTCAACATGTCGTACTCGCCGAGGCCTCTCCGGAGCAACGAACGCTTTCATGGATGTTGAACGGGGCCTCGTGGGCTCCCCCCATGTCGATCGACGCTTACCTGCAACGTGAGACGCTCCTCTCCGAGACGGAGCTCTCGCGCGATGGCCGCTGCAGGTACTGGGTTCTTCACCGTCGAGGCGAGCCCAACGACATCATCTCAGCCTGCGAAACCATCGGCAAGACGGTGCTGATCGCCGACGCTGCCGGGTCGCGCACGGCCAAGGGCTACGGCCTCGCCAGCGTCTTTACGAACCCCGCCTACCGGGGCAAAGGCATGGCCTCTCACATGTTACGACTCGTGCAGGAGGCTATGGATGTCGACAGCGAGTGCAGTGTGCTTTACAGCGACATCGGCAAGAAATTCTACGCAAAGCTCGGCTGGGAGGTGCACTCTTCTTACCAGGCTACCTTCCACATCCTGCCCGGTTACAACAAGATTGAGCCGCCCACCGGGATCCGGTTGCTCGAGCGCGAGGACGTCAAGGCCGTATGTGAGAAGGATACTTCCATCCTCACCGAGCGCTTTGCGGACCTTGCCAAGGACGCCGGCGACGTGGCTACGCACTTTACATTTCTACCCGAATTCAACCAGGCCGACTGGCACTTTACGCGGGACTCGTACGTCGCCACCGTCCTACGTGAGCGCGAGGTCCAGTACCGAGGCGCGACGACGGATGACGGCTCGAGCTGGATTTACTGGGACCACGACTTCCGAGAAAACAAACTCAAAGTTGCCCGCATCGTTGGCAAAGATGCAGAGCAGGTACGAAAATTGCTCGAGGCCGCTCTCATCGAAGCCGCCGATTGGTCTCTGGAGAAGGTCTTGGTCTGGGCTCCCGATACGGCTGCGACTGAGGCTGCAAAGGCCATTGTCGCATCCAACGAAGGCCTCGTCGAGGTTGTATTTGACGAGCGCCAGGAGGCCAGTCTTCCTAGTTTTCGGTGGAAGAAGGGTGAGGAGCGGAAGATAATCTGGCACGAGAACCAGTACTACGCTTGGTGCTGAATGAAGTAATGAACCTTTGATATTATTGTCTGGCTTGGTTAGGGGTTTAGCAATGAAGGAAAAAAAAGAAATTTTAAACAATTATTTGACAATCGAAATTGTTTCCAGATAACTGGTAGCTGAACTGCAGGACAATTTTTGCAGGGTGCCTGACCAGTATTATTTAGAGACATGGTTTACAGACATGGTCACAGATGGATGCATGAAGTCCTAGGCTTTTAGTTAGGCTGGCCAGCCAAGTAAACAGAGAGCTTCAGGCATAAACTTCACTACTTGTACAACAACAGATGCCTCCAAAAACAGCATTATCTAATCAGCCACCACAGTGCACTCAAACACCTCCCTTCAAGTAGTTTATTAGTTAGCCTCCTGGTTCTGCGAAACAGCAAATTATCACATATCCTACCTCATAATACATCGGAAACGAGACTTCACTCGACCGCCGTATCCCGCACCTTCGCTTTCGACCCATGCGAGGTCGTCTCTCCGTTTTCCCTTGTTCGCTTGCCCCTCTCTCCGAGAGGGCGCATCCGCCGCATCCGCTCTAGCAGCCAAACGCGCGCGCGCGGTCCTCACTTAATACCAGTCCTTGCGCCCGCAAATTACCATTTCTTCCTTCTGTCGATCAGCCGCCTTCTCTTCGACATGCCTCCCAAAAGAAAGAGACAAAACGAAGGCCAGCTGGTCGAACAACAGCCGCCGGCCAAGACCACTCGACGCGCTACACGTCACACTCCCATCTCGCCTCCTCCCATCCCGCCGTCAGCGACCTCGCCGCCACAGCCAATGGCCCCCCCGCCAGCTCCAGCGCCAACAGCCCCACCTCGCAAGCGAGGCAGGCCCCCATATGCCCTGAAGACCCAGCAGCAGGCTGCCCAACAGCAGTCGCTACAGCAGTCGACGTCCACCACAGAGTCCCAGCAACCTCAAACCCAAACCTCCAATTCACAAGCTGTTGCTGCCCCCCAGTCCTCGTCGATGAAATGGCCCGCGCCGGAGAGGCGCTCTCAAAAGGCCTCAACAACCCGGTCGAGACGCGTTAACATGACAGAGCAGGCATCCATTGCCTCGAAAGAAAATGTCCGACCAGCGGGACACGCGGGGCCAGGCCTTGCAGTCTCGCGACCACAATCCACCATTGACCCGCCACTCTATCAATCCTCGATGCCTTCCCACCAAATCCCACAACCAGCGAATACTACAGCAGCTGCCCAGAAGAGCAAGACGTCCAAGGCCGACAAGCAGACGCACCGAACGGATCGAAACGTAGACAAGGTCGTGCTCGGAAACATTTGCTTCAAAACTTGGTATCCGTCGTACTATGGAAAAGAAGTCCTCGGCGACACCCCGCGCGGCGATGCCAAGGGCCCGCACTCGCGCCGGGACCGCGAGGGGTCGCTCATGCTGGATAGGCTTTACGTCTGCCCCTGTTGCTTCAAGTACTCCAAAGAGCTCGTCATGTGGCTCGAACACGTACGCATCTGCGAACAACGGGGCTTTGTCCCCGGCAAGAGAATCTATGTGCACCCCAAAGGACTACCGAACCTAGCGCCCCCTCCAGATCCCACTCCCAAGGTGGGGAGGAAGAGGAGAGCCGATGCCTCGAGTGCACGGAATGCCGAACAGGCGCGTCCGGTCAAGGACGAGGGCGAATGGAGCATATGGGAGGTTGACGGCGAAAAAGACGTGGTATGCATTATTTCTTTCTCTGGGGACCAATTATCAAAACATTTTGCTAATAGACCAACCTCTTCTCTACAGCTCTTTTGCCAAAATCTCTCCCTCTTTGCCAAACTATTCCTCGACAACAAGTCGGTATTCTTCGACGTCACCAGTTTCAACTACTTCCTCCTCGTCTACTCTCGTCCTACCCCTCCATCCACCACCTCCGACGGCAGCACCCCCTCAGCGCCCGCCGTACAACACCACATCTGCGGCTTCTTCTCCAAAGAGAAAATGTCATGGGATAATAATAATCTCGCCTGCATCCTCGTGTTCCCCCCGTGGCAACGCAAAGGTCTAGGCGCCCTCCTCATGGGTGTCTCGTACGAAATCTCCCACAGAGAAGGCATCCTCGGCGGACCCGAGAAGCCCATCTCCGACTTGGGAAAAAAGGGCTACAAGAGATTTTGGGCCGGCGAGATTGCAAGGTGGTTACTGAGCATCGACATTCACGAACCACCTCTCGCCAAGCCCCCCCCGCTACCATCCTCTTCCCCCGCCGCACCCTCGTCCGAACCCTCCTACCTCTCCACAAGTCTCGCCGTGCCCTCCACCACTCCAATTCCCATCCCTACCATCCCGGGCGCTCCCGTCCCCCCGCCCCCTCGGCCTTCCTCAAGAGAAGTAGTCGTCGACATCAACACCTGCTCGAAAGCCACATGGATAACACCAGAGGACTGCCTCCTCGTCCTCCGCGAAATGGGCGTAACCGAAGACGCAGGTTTAGGACCGCCAACACTCTCCCCCCTCGCCACCGCTCCTCCCGCCCCGAAAGACGAACCCCACAGCTCAACCGCCGCCGCCGCCACGGGAAATCCCGACGCAGAAACCCCTTTGAAACCCGTGCAGCGCGTACGGATTGCCAAGGATGCAGTTCGCGCCTGGGTTGCTGCCAACCGCATCAGCTTAGAAAGGGCATGTGATCCAAACGGCTTCGTCGAAGGGTATGCTCTGAAATCGGAGACGGCGCATTGAAGGCGCTTCTGATGTAAATTTGCTGTCCTATACATCATGTATTTATTCTACATTGCCCGGACATTATTTGTTTCGATTTGTCGTGGCGTTCAGCTTGAAAAGGTCGTGTTTAGAAAAAAGAAGACCATGCAGATTTAATTCTTCACTTCATCCATCCTCTTGAAACAGAGAGACTTGTTTACTCGCTTTGTAAATGTGTAAAATCAAATGGTAGATTGCTTTCCCATATCTAATACAAAAAGACACAAGCCATGCCTGGCGCAATTGACGAAATTGTGTTTCCCTCCAACCATTGCCCTTCCAAGACAACAACATGCACACAGAAAGCAGCAAAAGCAAATGAATTGTGGGAAGAAGAGTGAAATAAAAAAAATAAAATGGGTGTAATAATGGGAGCCAACGACCGGGAGACAAATAATACAAATGAAAAAAGGTTCAAGTACACGGACAAGCCGATTTTCCACGCAAATGTCCCCTCTAGCACTTTGAGATTCTAACCCTTGTCACCAAACCTGTTTCTGCACACCTTTGGCTACTCGTTAAGATGGCCGAAACGATCCAGACCCAGCTCCAGCGCCCGCCCACATCCCAAGCATTGTTTTGACAAACATAACTTGGCTGAGAGCAGTATATTAGGAAAAAAGGGGCCGCAGAGCCAGGGGGCAGTTTATCATTGTTGCCAGATAAGAACAACCTTGTACACCTCTTTACAATCCATCGTAATCTCCGCCAAGATCATCTTCGTCGAGGTCACCCTCTTGAATTTCCTTGGCCATCTCACGCTCCCTCTCGCGTGCCTCCTGAGCATTTTTGAGTTCGAGACGATGTTGGTTCATGGGGAATCGCATGGCCTGTGGCTGGTAGTTAGCAACTGAAGGATATTGACAAGGATGTGTTTTGGCATGTCTTCTTACCTTGACACTTTCGTCGTGAAGGACAAGGCAGGCTCGAATGCGATCATGGAAAGCTTCGGCCGGTTCTCGTGTGGCGTATACGTCACCCACTTCTTTGCTCTTCATAAAACCGCGCTCTCGATCCAATGTGGCTTCGATAACGCCATCCCGAATGGCTTTGGCAACAATGTACTCGGCCGACTCCTCGCTACCCAAGTGAAGGCGAATGCAAATATCACGAAGAGAGATACGAGAGTACGAGAGCGACATCATTCGGATACCCGTCTTGATGACGTTTTGCCGTAGGCGTAGGATGAGCGTGTATGTACCATCACGGCGGAAGATATCGGCATGGTCAGCAATGGTAGTCTCGAAATCCTCAAGGTTACCGACGCGAACGGCTTGGACGAGACGCAAGTAGGGTTGGAGACCAATCTCGAGGGTAGGTTGCCGGAAAGTTGCACGGTCGGGGATATCGCCCATCAACAGCTCAACAACTAAGAGTAGCTTGGTCGCCGTTTGGGAGAAACCAACAGCACAGGGACTTGAGGGAGCCTTGCGGGTGGCGGCTGTCAGATGCTCGTGGGCTTCAGTATATCGCAGTTGGATGGCTCGGATGCGGCCAAGGTAGTACAAGAAACGGGCCACTTGGTTGTTGGCAGCGCCCTCGGGGAATTGCGTATGGGAGACTAAAAGGTCGGCCTGTGCAATGTGCGATGTTAAGAGATAGCTCCGAAGGAGGAGAACGATGACGGCGGCCTGGGTGTCGGTATCTTTTCGAAGGACGGCGGTTCGGAGGGCCGCGAGAAGCGTTGGCCGGATAGCGACAACAGGAGATTGCGACGAGGGCGGCTGTGGAATCAGTTGTTCACAGAAGAGCGAGTAGTAGAAGTAGACCTTGGGAGACAGCGAATCAAGAGTGCGTCGGTTTAGGCTGTGGATCCGCTCTGCTAGGTAGCTGGAGAAATCGGCACCACGCTGGAATTGTTTGGTATCAAACAAATGGACTTGAATCAGAATCCCCAGGAAGATGTCAATCTCTGGAATGATCTCCTTGACCTCCTTCTTGGTACCGTTCTTGGCCTTCGACTCGTTGTCAACCTCCATCTCGGTGGCGGAGGCCTTGCCAAGAGGCATGCTCTCACGGCCGAGGGTGATTAGAAGTTGCTTAGCAACATTTCCCGAAGTCACCGTCGCAGGGTACGTCTCTACAATAACTTGAGCGATAATATCTGGCGTAAGGCGCTTGCGAAGTAGTGAGATCGAACGAAGGGCACGGAGGGTGAACCGGGCATCAAACAAGGCCACGGCTCGGTCTAGGAGGGAGAAGGTTGCTTTGATTGCTATATGAAAAAAGAAAAAAAAATCAGTACATGTCAGGTCGACTCACACAGGAAAGCACTTGGTCGCCCCATGGGAAGGTGCGAGTAGCAAAGTTGAGGGGGGGGGTGCAGGGTATGTCCTTACAAGCGATAGCCTCAGCAACAGGATCAACGTTGACCTCGGCATCAGCACCTTCGGTACCGTCCTCCATAGCTACGTCGTCGCCATTCGCCCCTGCAGCATGGGAATTAGACTGCTTGGATTGCTTTGATGGCGGCACGACGACAGTCATCTCTTCGTCACCATCTTTGTTGACACCTTTCTTGCCCTTCTTCTTCAATGTTTCATCCTTCATTTCGACGTCTTGGACACCGTTCTCGAGAGGCTCGTTGCCATTACTGTGTGGTGTTTTGCCCGGCATTTCGACAGGCTGGTTGGCAAGTCCAGTCGTAAATTAGAAATTATCAATGCGGGTTCAGGTCGGACTCTGAACTTTCTGATGTCTGGGGGGTGGATGTGCTCCCTAGAACAGTCGTGGGCTGGGGGAAAACGAAGGTCGAGACGACGATTTGGCAAGTCGGTTAGGAATCTTGTGGGGAAAATATCAAATTTGCAGATGATAGAGGTCCCGGATCGATGGGAAAGTGGCCGAGCTTGTTCGCCAAGGCAGCGCGTGCTTGGTCCGAATCGGGTTTTTGAATGCAGCCACTCAAAAATGGAATGATGGCACGGGGGACAGTACAGGGGATGTGCAATCCGAGTAATGGTACAAAACAAAAAGACGATGAAGTCTGCAGAAAGTCGGATGGGGTTTCTGATGATAGAGAAGCACTTCGGCACGATGGACGGGTGCTGATAAATGGTGATTCCCTGATGTGTTTGTTGGCCAGGTTTGATGACAGGAAAGGTTTCGCGGCGGCGACCAGGAAAGCTTTGGATAGTAGGCAAGTAGGCTGGCCTGGGACGAAGCCAATTGGTTCATGCATTATAATTGTGGATCCTTCTCTCTGCTACCCAAAGGTAGAAGCTAGGTACCTGAACTTAATGCTTCACAAATTTACTGCATTAATTTAAGTACATATACATCTTACTTCTCTCGCGCTCTCTGCATCGACCCGCTTTGGAGTAGTCGTTGACGCTGGTTGACGTGGGCATGAGGATGCCTGCGGTATTATGGAGCTTTCGCCTTCTTATCACGTACTGCGTGTGGGCTTGTACAGTTGATGCATCTGGTCACCAAAACCACCGGCCGCAATTTTCTACACACCTTGTTTTTTGCACGCAGTTTGGTGATATTTTTCAATAGAAATTAACGAGACCTGCCAGAAGACCTCTTTTTAAGTACACTGCGTTACTAAAGTCTGAGTGTTTATTCCCGCCCTACCAACCTGACCCTGATACCGTGATACGTGCATGCACCAAATGGTGATGTGGAAAAGAGAAACTTAGAAAAGGGCACGGCGAAACTAAAAAAATTTTCGCCGCAGTTGGGCATGGGAAATTTCATGACCGACGAATGATAAAAAAAAAAAAAAAAAGAAAACAATGTAAAAGGCGTAACAGGCAACGAGTTTGAACACTATCACCACCGCAGCTCGATTCGTACGGCGAGCGGTGCCATGTGGTTGCCACAATATGGGTATCTGGGAATGACTACTGCTCCTTGCTAGAGCCGGGCATGACCTTGGCTGCCTGCACAGCGCTCATTTTGGCAATCCAGGCTGGCGAAGGCTGAACCTTTCTAATAGTGCGCAGCTCGTCGGATGAGTATCCAGGAACTCGGATGTTGTAGGTTCGTTCGAGGACTAGTTGGAGATCTCGGATTTCCAATACCTTGGAGCCCCGTTCCTTTGCAACCTTGCAAGCTGCGAGGGTCACTTCATCGACAAAGGAATCCGCGAGTGTCAAGATGTTCTATGGGACGCAAGGTTAGTGACATCATGGTCTGCATGTGGGGAGAACAAGAAGAGTGCTTTAGACCAAAAAGAAAAAAGCACTCAAGGGGTGACGGTGTGTTAAGCAGCAGTATAATTACCTCTTCCACTTCGGGTGTCAAGAGATTGCCCTCTTGGCCGTCGGCAGTGCCACCGCACACCTGACGCACGAGCTCGTCAAGTTTTTTCTTGCTAAGGACGTGTTCGCCCTCCGCCTCGTGCACATACTGCGGAATCTTGGGAACGGCAGGTTGAGCCATGGCGCCGCCTACCGTGCCGGCACTAGAATACGTGGGGCGTCCAGGGCCGGCACCGCCGTGAGCACCGACGGCTTGAGGTATCATTGTCGCTTTTTCAGGTAGCGTCTTTGGGATAGGCATCCTGGTGGGAATGGCTCCGGCGGTGGGGGTTGGTTGTGGGGCCTGTGCCGGTGCACCGGGGGTAGAGACACCAGGAACGGTTGTGGGCGGAGAAGGCTGTGCAACACGCTGATTTGCCAGATTGACAGCTGCTGTTAGAGTGAGGGGACGACCTGGTCCAGCGCCAGCTGATCCTGACGCGGCGGACTGCGGAGTCTGGATGCCAGCGGCCTGCTGTGTTGGCGTACCGACGGAAGGCTGCTGCTGCTGCTGAGCCTGGGGCATATGCTGATTCGGGGGTGGATTGGCTTGCGGCGCACCGGCAGCTGTGATGGGAACGGGGTGTTGGGGTTGTTGGGGTTGTTCGATTTTAGGTGCTTGGGGTTGGATCTGGGCCTGTTGAGGAAGGCCCTGTGGTTTTTGTGCTGGGTGGATGGGGGGGCGTGCAGTGGAAGCAGATGCTGGAATTTGAAGTTTGTGCGAATCGGCCACCCCATTGGGGGCCTGAGCTTGGAGAGTGATTGTTGCCCCAGGTGTGGATGCAGGCGTTCCCACAGGGGCGCTTGGAACGGATTGAGGAGTTACAATGTTCTGAGAGGCTGGGGCCGCCGTTGCAGCGCCTGCCGGATTGGGCTTTGTTAGAGCTTCTTGACTGCGTCTGAAACTTTCAACCCATTTCGAGGCGTCTTGATGTTGTTTGTTCAAGGCCTCTTTTCTCTGCGCAAGATGCTTCATCTCGTCGGGAGTCAAAGGAGACGCTTTTTCCTGCCTGCCTTTCATGACAGCATCGATTTGACGGATTCGTGCACTCTGCTGGTCCATAGACACAAGGGCTCTGAGGTATTTAGTCTTCATATCCGTAGTCCATTTTTGCACCGCATCAGGACCACGTGCAGTGACTTGTGGAGGTGCTTGATACGTCATTTGAGCAACATGTTTGGCTATGTGCTCGGGAATTTTGGCAAACTGAGGAGTAGGAGCAGGTGCTCCCTGTGCTCCCTGTACTCCCTGTGTGACGTTTGTTCCTGGGGTTTGTTGATCTTGTGAGTTTCCTACACCTGGACGTTGCATGGTTGGCGAAATTGCAGTTGGAGGCTGTGCATTGTTTTGGGCTTGTCGAGCCAGTGCTTGTGCTTGTGCTTGCTGGAGAGCTTGATTCTGTTGCTGTTGTTGAGTTTGCATGTGAGGCTGGCCAGGAGCAGGAGCAAGATTTTGAGTCTGTCCTTGTGCGACCTGGCCTTGTGTGACCTGGCCTTGCATCTGGATCTGCCCCTGGGGGAGTTGCATCTGGCCTTGTCCCTGAGGTTGACCTTGTGCCTGCTGAGCTTGGGCTTGAGCCTGAGCCTGAGCCTGGGCCTGAGCCTGAGCTTGTGCTTGAGCTTGAGCTTGAGCTTGTGCGTGAGCTTGAGCCTGAGCCTGGGCCGATGCCGCTTGAACTTGCTGCTTCCTCTGCTGGAGCTTCGTAGTAAGGGACCGACCGAATTCGATTAATTGGGCCCGCGCCTTAATGGCCTCGGGGGAGTCCTTTGGTTGGTTGTCGTAGGATGACCACAGCTTGCGCAGACCCATCTCATATTTGGATTTCTCATCATCGGTCAGGAATGGTAGGCTCCGGATCATCTCCGGCCGATAGACGCGGGATTGTTGCTGTTGCGGTTGAGGTTGCTGTGGTTGCTGCGGACCAGGCTGGCCCTGCGCGTTGGGTATCGAGTTTGGCTGTTGCGGATTCATGATTGGCTGCTTGTAAGCCACCTCGACAAACAAGCCCGTGGAATCAAAGTAGAGTTCGTCTTCGAGGTGAAAGGCCTGGAAACGGAAGGCAGGCAAACCTCTGCGCAGCGGTTGGTGTTGCGATTCGCCGTAGCGAAATTACTCAGGCTTTAGAAGAACACCTCAAAGAGCGGACGAGAAAAACCGAAGCCAATATTTGACCGCTTCTGCTCGAAATGGGAGAGTTTTGTTGATGAAATGTTCGGCTTCGAGCGAAAACTCGAAAGGAAACTGGATGATATCGACACAGGAAATAGAAGCAGCGTTCGTTTGCCTGGACGTTCCTGCAAACCAACAGGTACACCGCCTTCTCAATTCGGAACTGGCGTTTGTGCTCCCCCACCACTTCATGCATCACTTCATGTTTTACAGCACGTGATTCGATCTCATCCAAAACCAAGACGACAAGGCGACTTGACTATTATCTACGAGTACACCAGTAAGGACAAAATAGACATCAATTCTCAGGAATACGGATGTCAGTGATATATAATGCCGTTTTTGATTGGTTTCTGTTGTTGCCGGCCTCGCTCCATTAATGTCAACTCGCTGTGGTTGTTACAACCCAGACCAGACACCGTGGGGGGACTGGTCCTGAATGCTATAATGCTATAATAATTCAAGCATCTGTTTTTTTTTTTTTTTTTTCGGTATATGAACTGTTTTCTTCTTTTCTTATTCGGTATATGAGTCACCTATTTCAGATAGCATAGTACACCGGATTTTACCTGTCATCTATGTTAGGATGTTAGGAAGTGGATGGATGGGGCGGGGTTTGTATCTGTTGTCATGGTTTTATTCGATCAAGAGGCTTGCCAACGAATACACGTACACCCTCACCCGCGCAACCCTAAAGAGCTTCAAGAAGAATTTTCTTTTGTCGCCCCGTCTTTCCACTTTTTCACGTACCTTATGAACAGCGAGTGCAATGCAGATAAATGAATCAGGGGGCAAGGATAAAAACTAGCGGTTTGAGCAGTTGGGTGTATTGCTGCCCAAACCACAACGAGATGCCATTTGGCATAAACCGCGCAATCGGCGTATTGGGTTACATATCCCAATTCTCCAATTGACGCAGAGAGGGACCATGAATGGGGGCGAGGGCGCATTGGGCCTTGCCTCGTATTTGTAAACTATTCGGTTTTCCATTTCCAGACAGCCTTTTTATCTCGTCTGGTAGGGAAGGGCGGTGCCCAGGTCACGCAAATGCGCAACCGAGCAGGTTGAGCAATAATGGTCAGACCAGTCTTTCAGGTGCTTCATCATTGGTCTTACGGAGTGACTGGAAGTTGGATACAGTGCAGCTCAGTGGATGATTGCATTTAATTGGAGCTATTGGAAGCTGAATCGGTGAAACAATTGGCCCCACATGTCAGTGGGATTCCACTATTCACACCCCGCCGCCATTATGGAGTAATAGGGGCTGGCTGGCTGTGCTTGGGGTGCCATTGGGGTGCCGTTGGAAGGGTTTGGGAGGGTTTGGAGGGGACAACAGCACCATAGAAAAGAAGTGGTCAGAGATGGGCCAGAGATGGTGTGCCCAAATGCGAAAGTCAAGAGAGCCCAGTTCAGAGTCTTTCCATGTCTGTCCCTGGCTAATGAACTCCCTAGACAATATGAACCAGGGATACAAGACTTGTTAGTCTGTCCATTGTTCGCTGTCATACTCCATAGACCAAGCTTCCGCCTTCCGTGTATTTAAGATCCAGACACCCTCGCTCCAAAAAAAAAAGGAAAAAGGAAAAAAGGAAAAAGAAAAGAGAAAGAGAAAGAGTAGACGAATTCTTCAATTTCAACTATCAAATTGCCCTGATCAACAGTAAGCCTGCCCTGTCCAGGTATATATCTACAGAAAGTCGTGACAGTTCTGTCCCACTAAACGCCCATCACCCGAAATTCTGGTATGCATCGTCTTGGAGGTGAACCACTGCCCAATATCACAATACACTTTGAAAAGGCGAACACTCTTGTCGAGTTCTCATGTGGCTGACATTCTCTCAACTCTGTGCGGACAACGGTGCAGAATTGTTAGGGTACACGTCTCCCGCTTTGGACTGAAAGGGCAAAGAGAAAAAAAGCGTGGTGGCATTGCATTGCAGTTCCCTGTCTTCCTGCCCACTCTTCTGCATACTTGACCACCCTTTCCTTCCATAGTTTCCGTTCTCACCCTGCTGCTACACTGCTTGTCGCCTGTATCGGCTTATCCTGACCCCAATTGCCTTTCTCCCTTTTTACTTTTTTCTTTTTACTTTTTTCTTTTTCCACTTTCCCCTCCTCGACCCGTCTCTGCCACAAACCCTACCCCGGCTCACATCTTCTTTTGGACTTACTTGCCCCCTCGCCTCACATCTACTCCAAGAAGACCATTTTTTGAAAATCAACCTCTTTTCGAAACCCGAGAGAGTCAACAAGAAAGAAGAAGGGAGAAAGACAAAACCCAAAGAGAAAAAAAAAAACTAGAGAAAAAAACTGACGCCGTTTCGCATTTCTGGTTCGACCTCGCATACTCTCTTGAGGAATATTGGGCAATTTCCTTTGCTCTCTAATCTACCTCTCCTTCGTCTATCATGACCAACTGTCGGCTTGACATTCCCAACTCTCCTCGCCGGAGGCCGTCCTATCCATTGGAGATCCCTTGACTCTCACCCATACAACGAACTGGCCACGCGCGAGTAAACTCTGCCCACCACCTTCTATTCTTGAGTGGTACCCCCATACAGCTGTCTTGCTTCTAAAGACACCGAACCATCGCTTTCATCCGAATTGGACTGTTCCTCGATAAAAGAGACACGACGTAGGAGAAAGGAGAAAGGAAAAGCAAGACGATTACAACCCCGCCATCTATCGCAGCACCTCATTACCCCACCCACATTGCTAAAATACTGCGCTGTCGGGTTGCAATCACCGCTAGCCCCATCTGATTTATACAGTGCCCGGGGGCTTGATAGCCAAAAGGCGGCATAAACGAGCAAGCTATTGGAAGCATTCCAGAGCAGACAAAAAACAAGAGGGAAATATCTTGAGAGAAAGTCCAAGAAAAAACTGTCCCACCTCTCTTGTATTTTGGGTTATCGACACTCTTTGTTGAACTATCAGCATGCCGAGAACAGCGCGGGTAACCGCACCGAGCTTGAACTCATTGTCAAACCTCGGTGCAACGTCGCCGCCTCAAACACCAATTTCATCCCCGAACCTAAATCGAAAATTTAGGGCAGCCACGCCGCCACCAGCCGCCGAGTCCCCGCCACCGGCGCCACACCCGACACAAATGCGCCTGCCCGCCGCACAGTACAAAGGTAGACGGGGGGGGAGCCTGCCATCACGACCGGCGCCACAACCATGTCAGGAAATATCCCCCATATCGTCACCCCAAGCATCTCCCGATAACGGGCCTTCTGGTTCTTCTGACACGGAATCGGACGAGTCGGGCCATGATGGAAACCGGGATTTTTCTTCAAGCCCTGAGCTCCGCCCTTCATTTCGCCGGCCACGATATTTTTACACTACGGCAGAAAAAATCGGCATGGAGATTGAGGAACTGAGCGATTTCGATCCCATGGACAGCGACAATGAGTATCTCGATGTTATGCGGCCCCACGGCTTCGAGTCTCCTCAGTCGGGCCCGAGTCGCTCTGTTTCGAGACAACGAGAGCTCGACCCCGAAATGATGGAAGATATGCAAAACCTCACGTGCAGTAACGATAACGACTCGGAAGAAATCGACCCAGATGATTTGGACCACCGTGAATTCATTCGCCACCAAGCCGAGCGGAGGCGAAGGGTGAGGATCAGCAATGGAAGCAGCATTGGCAAGCGTGCCGCCAGTGAGCGCAGTGACTCGGACCGGGAAGACTTGAAATTTGCTGGCCAAGAGGCTGCAAAGGGCGGCCGGAGGACAAGGCGACGGGTCGGAGACCGGTGGAGTCTTGCTGGCCAGTTTCAGGACTATGCGTTTGCCAAGATTCCCGAATCAGAGGAGCCGGACTCGAGCGACGATGTTGACTATGGAGAAAGTCTTGCCAAAGAGCTTCCCTACTACGATGTCGAACTGATGGATGTCGAATCTGACATTGAAGAACGCACTGGCGCTCGCGGTGACGGCGACAACAACGACGACGACAGCAGCGAAGATGCATCGGACGACGACGACGACGACTTGGATGATGACGACTCGGATAGCGATGGCGATCTATGATGAGCCTCGATGTAATGACTCAAACCAGCCTGCCGTCCCGATCATCTTTCCTTCTCTTGCAATCCACTTGTCAACGTTTCGAATCTTGATCTATACCCCCATTTTCATCATGTATCTGCATGCTCCTATTAATCTCTATATCTTCTTATTTCTCGTATGCGGTGTGGGTTTCGCCTTTTCTTTGGACAGCATCTCCTTGAACTGGTAATGACGATATGACGTTAGACGGTGGAACAGCTCAGGCTCAGTCTGCCACAATTTGCATGGCGGGTTTGAAGGGTTATTAGATTTGGTACTGTGATTTTTCAAAAGCATAGTATTGGCATTTTTCTATTATTTTCTATTGGTTTTCGTATGAATTTGTTTGATTTGATTTCTCATGTCCCCTTGTCTTTCCATTCCGCCTCCTTCAACTCGCAAAATTAATATTAGATAGCATTTTCCCACGAGATCCTCCTTCTCCCAGACTAATCGACGAACAGTGTGATAGATTTTCAATGTGCGTGTATGTGTGGATCGCCAATCTCGTCGTCGTAGCACCCTGCTTGGTTTTCATGGGGGAAAAATGGATTAATTTATCGGAGATCTTTGTTGAGCCTTGTGAGAATTCCCAGCGTACAGTACGGAGTAGGCACATGGGTGGTCGAGGTGGTCGAGGTGGTCGAGGTACGTAATAATAGTCGAGGCTCCCCTACAAGTACTTTATTAGTACTCCGTAGGCGGGGGGCTATTACTAGTCTGTCCATTTGTTTTGTTTGGTTTGTGCCCCGCGTTTTGCATTTTGCACAGGTGGGAGTTCAACAAAAACAGAACAACCATGACTTTCCGTTGCCAAACTATCTCACAACCTCTAATTTACGTTACCATCACTCAGTCTGCATCCAGTGAAATACAATTTATCTGCTACCCGCTACCCGCTACCCACATGCTCAGTCACTAAGCCTTGACGCAACACTCTGTTTTTCAGCACCACTTTGATAAGCTAAACGAGGACGCGCTTCACTAGCCATGTCACTCCTCTCTGCTCACTTGGAGCAAATAGCGGCTTCCTGCGAAGGAATCGATTCTCTACCGTAGGTTGACTTGATAAAATCTATGCACCTGCCTCAAGCCACTGACCTTTTGTGCTCCAGCTTTCCCCCGCCAAAAATCTTCGCGAATGCCCTCCTATCCAACCATGACATCACCTCTCTCATCCGTGACACCGAAGCACACGAGCGCGCCTTATTCTCTGTCCCCCCTCCCCCGAAACCTACCACGGCACAAGATCCCGATCCAAAACCATCATCCCGAAGGCGAACTATTTTCAACGTTACCTCGGGCGAAGTGACGACTGGCCCTCCGACAAGTCGTGCGGCCCCCAGGAGGAAAAACGCAGCGGTTGCGGCGGTGTTGGGTGGTGATTTGCACGCGCAGATCCGCAGAGGTGATGCAGGGCATTCTGGAAAGGGGGATGTTGACGTCGAGGTGTTACTGCGCGGAGCAGAGAAGCTCTGTGGCGTATATGCACTGCCCGGCGCGTTGGAGAGGATCCCGGCATTGCGGAACAAGTATGCACATCTGTGCAATACTATGGCTTACTACGAGGCCAAGGTCGCTGAACAGGCCGGACAGCTCGAATCGATGAACAGAGGGTGGATTGACGAAGCCGATGCGCTGCTGAGCGACGACTCGGATGAGAACATGGAGCAAGACGTCCCTGAGTCGGACATTATGACGGATGAGGAGCTGAGGTTGGAAGAAGAAGACGTCCGCGAGTTGGAACAGAAAAAGAGGGAGCTGCAGGAGACGTTGCGCGCTATGGACAGGGATTTGGGGGGCTTGCTGCACATGTGAAATGGCCCCCTTGACGAAACCAAGCCGCTTGTTGTTTCCCAACCAACCCTTCCACATCTGATGTCATCTGATGTGTCACTGTTAATGATGCAAATGCAATACGCCAGGGGGAGCCGATACCCTTCATCTTTCAGCAAAGGCTCCCTTCGGCAAGGCGATTTAGCTCTCATGTTTTTTTTAGAAAAAACTATTCATTGCTCTTTTACGCCTATATGACCTCGCCGAGTCAATTACGCCATTTACCCTACACTCATCGATCGCATCCTCAGGCGCCATCTGCCTTGGCCTCTTGGAACTGCCTCAAGAACTCGGGGACATCCTGGGCCCCGTCGACATGATACTTGCCGTTAATGATGAAATGCGGTACGCCACGAATTCCCATCTTGTAGGCGTCGAGGATCTCCTTGTCAACCTCCTTACCGCCATTGTCCGAAGCCAGCCACTGTTTAGCCTCATCGCGATCGAGTCCCGCGCGCGCCGCCGCATCCGCAAGCATGTCGTGCGATGTAATATCGCCGTCCTGCTCGAAATAGCTTCGCATAATCTCCTTTACCACTCGATTCTCCAGGTCGGTGTTTACCGTGCCGTCGGGCGCGCGTTCGTTCTTCGCCTTGGCGAGGTGGATGAGTCGGTGCGAGTCGCGCGTGTTACCGGTCTTGCTGTTCGTGGAGAAAGTGATGCCTTCGGGGGGGCCCATTTGGTTGAGATGGGCACGGATGGCATTGACCCTGTCGGGACCGAAACGTTGGGCCAGACGCTGGGTGAGCGGGATGCCGACCTTGGGAGCATCCGGATCCAGGGCGTATGCGCTCCAGGAGATGGAGAAGGTGTCTGAGGGCGAAACTGTTGATTTGTAGACGGAGATTGCCCTGTTTAGACGGGACATTCCCAAATAGCACTATTTTGTTCTCACCATTAGCATTCGGTTGTCGTTTGCACGAAAGGTATAAGGTGCATGATGAGTTCTCAACTAGGTTAAAACAGAAATAAAAAAACAACTTACAAATGGGCAGACATTGTCCGAAATAATCTTGATATCAAACCTCGTCATTGTGGATTACTGACACGAGTGAAAGCAGTAATGTGTACACGTACGGGGTATGTTATGCATAAAACGAATGGTAAGTTGGAAATGCGACCAGTTGGAATGCACGAATTCTAGAATCTGTCCGTGGCCAACTCTCTTATACATACCCAAAAAGGCACCACTTTGCTTCCGCCATTCTCGAAGCTTGGACGGAGTAATTTTGGCCGAGAATGGCGAAGTGCTTAGAAATCACAAGTCTTGGTGTGGGGTAATGATTTTGTGGACGTTCAGACGTTTAGCTTTTTTTTTTTTTGCCTCCCTTTGCTTGTGTTGTATTAATAGTTATGTCGTTGGATGAGATTTTCATTCCATATTGAAGATGGCTTGCTTTGATGCTCCGAGCTTCCAAAAAGAAAAGAAAAAAGAAAAAGGAAAGAAAGAAAGAAAGAAGTAGAGTGAGGAGAAGAGAAGACAAGACCCCCCCAAAAAAGCCCAAACGCCTTGCTGAAATGAAGCCCTTGACGAGCACTAGGCCATGCTCATGAAAATAGAAGAAAAAAAAAAGATAATAAACAAACAGATGCCCCGTTATTCAACCGCTCTGCTTGACGATGTCGTCAATTCTTCATCAGGCTCATACTGTACCGCCCGATCCCATTCCTCAAGTGTCTTAAACGGGCTCCGTAGCCAAGACCGTAATTCATGAAGGAACAACCGGGTGTACGGCTGTCCGAAATAGTCCCGCAACATCTCCTCGGCCTCGTAACTTTGGATGTCCACCGACCGCAGCACGGCCACGACGAACTCGAGAAGAAACTCGGCGTTATGGGCACGTTGTTGCCGAGTGGGAAGCGGAGCCGAAGCCAGAGCCGACTGTTGCTGTTCAACTTGGCGTCGGACGCGGCGTAACGGAGGGGCGACAATTTCTTGAAACGAGCGCTGCAGCGGATCGTTTGCAAGGCTTTCAAAGGCTTGGAGTTCACGACGCATCCACATGCGAGCGCGCGAAGCTACGGTAGGATCGGAAGTAAAGGCGTGAGAATCAACTTCTCTGTACTGCGAGATTGGATTCGAACCCACGTGGCACGAGTACATGCGACGACGATAAACTTCTCTTCGCCTCGTGATAGCCGCTTGCTGCGCAAGTTCAGCAGCCGTAGCAGGCGAAGGCCGATGCCGTCTATTCGCGCCCCGCCGACGTCCAGACGGATGATGACCCGGCGCAGGCGGACTCCAATGCGAATAAAGAGAAAACAGCGGAACGGGTTCGGAAACCGGAAAGTTGCGTTGCGGAGGTTTCCTAGAGACCGGAGGCGGAACGACGAATCGATGCTCTGAACCGTCGACTTCGTCCTGGTAGCGGACTTCTTTGGGGACGGACTTGCAGAGAGGACAGGAGGGGTTTTCTACGAGCCAGGTGGCGAGGCAGGAGAAGTCGAAACTTGTGTGGCCGCATGGTCGGGCGGTGCACTTTTGCGTTATGGGGTCGAGACAAATCACACAAGAGTCGTGTTCGTCTTCCGAGGGACCGGGTTGGATGGCGTCGGTCTCGGGACTTGCCATGGCGTCGGTCTCGGGACTTGCCATGGCGTCGGTCTCGGGACTTGCCATGGCGTCAGGCGAGGTTTTCTATAGACGTTGTGTGAGGTGAGAAGACGGGAAAGTGACGGAATGTGTGCGCGTTTCCGGATTATGAGGACCAGGCAGGTATGGTTGCATCAAGATTCTAGTTTACCCCCGAAGATGGTACACGTATGTTCCGATTCCTCTGCCCTTGTGCCCTTGGATGACTGGACTGGGAGCTCCTTGAGCCCAGACTATGGTGTGTGGCGATGCATTACCAAACGAGTGACTTGGGCGAGGAGGAAGACATGCCGGAAAGACTTTGAAAGCTTGGCAGCTATGAAGATGAATGGTGTCACAGAGATGGATGGCTGGCTTTTTTTTTTCGTCTTTTTTTTTTTGCGTGTATCACCTAAAGAGGCGACAACTAATACTCCGTAATCTCGCCACTTTTTTTTACTTTTTGTACGCTAATATCGAATTGCCCTGCCCTTTAAATCCATGTTGCGGGGCAGGGATACTGCAAAGGCAGTGTGGTACGGTACGCACCCCGAGCATACGGACTATTACGAAGTTTGCTCCAATGTTGGAGGCACTGGGTAACTTTCCCGGTAAAAAGGACCTCTGGCACTTGTACAAGCAATACTCTGTAAGTTGAAATGGTAACGGGATATTATTACTAACTTGCACCAGGTTAAAGACCAACAATGTCGTGGGTTATTGGCACATTACTTGTCACTGGAAGATTGTAAATAGTTTAAGCTATGGGCTATCAATAGTGGGTCAGAGGAAGGTGAATTCCACTGAAGGAATTGACAACGGCTCAGCAAAACCCAACTCGTAGCATTAGTATTAGCGACATTAGTGACGCGCGACCCTTGAAGCTTCAGTGCATTGATCTTTGTTGTGTGGGGTCTGGGAGCTACATATGTATTACCTCCAACTTGAGGGACCCCACCATAAATTAAAACATGTCGCGACCCGCGTCCTGCACGCGATTTCTCCCCACACAAAAAGTTGTCGACTTCCCCACGACAGAGTTCAAGAGAACAGAACGCACTGTATGAGCATCATTTCTTGATAAGATCAATTGCTTGTTACATCGTTTACTTGTGTCTTTTCCTCTTTTTCTCTCCTCTTTTTGGTTTCCTATTATTTCCCTCCCTTGTCTTGATGGACAGTCAGATTGAGGTCCGGCTTGCGAGCATTCGCAAGGAGCTCAAGGAATGGGAAGCCTCGTGGGCGTCGAGCCATGGCGGCAAGAAACCCGGACGAGCTGATATCAAGGCAAACCCCGAGATTGGTAAGTCGAGGACTTACAGCGGACCTTTTGAGTCTCGGTTGAACCTGACTTGTTTCCCGCCCTGCAGCCGCCCGATACAAAGAGTACAGCAAGCTTCGCGACAACCCGACAGCAGCCGAGTCACCGTCCAAACAACGCGCAAAGAGAAAGGCACCGCCTCCACCCGCATGTGAAGTGACGACACCTTCGTCGAAGCGGACTCGGCACTATTTCCAAAGTCCCAGTCAGGCCCAACCGCAGCGGTCCATCGCTAATGTTCTGTCGACCCCTTCCTCCTCCAGCCAAGAGGTCTCAAGTCCCGTGGCTATAGTGAACTCCATTGGCCCTACGCCTCAAAGGGATGGACGAGTCCTTGGTCTCTTTGATTTGCTCTCCAATACGAGTGCCGCGACGCCTTCTCAAAGTAACGCGAATGGTGCGCTTGGAGTGACGTCCTTTTCGACGCCGTCTCATCTGCAGACGCCTAGCAAAGGCTTACAACGCGAAGAGGTAGAAGATGGTACCCCGAGGTTCGCCAAAACACCCATGTCCTCGACGAAACGAAACTTGTTCAACTCGATTGTCACGCCGCTCAAGAACCGCGACGCCAATGCCCAACCTCACACGCCCAGTTCGGCATCCAAGCTGCAATTCGACACACCATCGTTCCTGCGAAGAGGCTGTGAGCCCATTATCGAGGAGGGGGCAAACCCCATCCCCTCGCCAGTTTTTGCGAAGAAGTGGAACAAGAAGCCGTTTGCCCGTGGTTTGAGTTCTATCGTGGCCAGCTTACGCAAGGTCGAAGAAGAGCAATTCGACGACGATGAAGCGGCCATGCGCGAGATGGAAGCCGCTGATAGCATGACGGGCTCAGCGGCGGCGGCGCTCATGCCCCCACCTCCCCAGGAGTCGGCACCTCCCAAGAATTCAGTGCTACCCCGTCTACTGAGCGGTCTAGACGACGAAAACATGTACGATAGCCCTGAGGAGGAGGACACCTTCGTGCGGCTCGGACGTGACGGCAAGCCTCTCCGCGAATTCAAGAAGCGAGGCCAGAAGCGGACGACGCGACGGGTAAATATGAAGCCCGTCCGGGTCAAGAGACTGGAGTCAAGTGAGGAAGCTCAGGGCGATGGAGATGAGGAAGTGGTCCCCGAGACCCAGTTTATACCCTTGGGAGAGATTTCAGGAGACGTCCAAAGAGAGATAACGCCTCCGAGCGACATTGACGCACTCGACGACGACGAAGACTTTTTACCAAACAAGGAAAACATGCCGGCGTCGAAGACGTCACAGTCCAAGAACAAAGAGCAAGACGATAAGATCGCAAAGAAGAGAAAGGCGGCGGGCACAGAGGGCGGTGTGCGTAAGGTGGCGAGAAAGGTCAACGAGTTGGCACATGCCAACTTTAAGCGGTTGAAGCTGCGGAATACGGGGAGCAAAGGAGGGCCGGGTTTCAACAGCCGCTTCCGAAGAAGGCGGTAATGACGTGCGAGAGCCCTGCCCTTCTTTCCTCCTCTTTCCCTCAGGTTATTTAGGTTATTCTATATTTTTTATTCCTGTCATGTTGCATGGGATATAGATGTTGGAGAGCGCCGCATATTTTTGTTACGTGTTACGTCTTTTTGCATTGAAGGGGCGTCATGGAAGAACATTCTGGGATTGGAGTTTTTTTTTCTTCTTTTTTTCTTCTTTTTTTCTTTATTTTGATTTCGATACCTGGAAACGAAAAAGAATGTTTTCTCTGCATGTTTCCGAGGCGCAGATTTAATGATTCACGATGCTGTGTTTTGGGCTTTTTTCCTGTTAGTGATTCAGAAGTAGAAGTTGAGATAGACTATTACTACAAGTACTTGTACATACACGAACCAAAACGCACCCTTAATTAGTCCTGATGTGCCTCTTTTACGTGATGAAGTCGATTTTGAAGTTCTCCACGATTCAAAATATAAATACATAATTTGCACGTAATTGACTGGTCTTAGAGGGGGGGGGTGTTGACAATAAATTGTAAACGTATATGCATGCAGCGCGTCCTGTACTCCCTTCTCCGTAGGGCTCTGCAGGAACTCCTCCACTAAAACCCACAGTGGCAGTTTAGTGCAGTGTCTGAGAAATGATTGGGCCTCGAGCTCCCAAAAGCCGCCGAAGCTTGTCCCCTGACAAATTTCTGAAACACGGGCTTTCGGGGCTGGCCTGGCTGGCCTGGCTGGCCAATGGAGTTGGGCGGTGCGCCTCGATTGCGGCTTGGGTCGAAACTCTCGGTTAATTGTTGTTCTTGGTCTCTTTGTTTGTGCTATTTCTCTTTTGTTTTGCTTTCTTTATTTTCCTGGATTTTCGTAGGTTTTATTTTCTCCTTCGTTCTCTTGTTTGAACCTTGTGATTTAGACGGAGTGAGGGGGTCGAGATTCGAGGATGTTTGATTTGTGGCTGTGATGGGGGCGCTTAGGCAAATGACCGATGGGGCTTGATGGGGCTTGATGGGGCTTGTTGGTTGATGCATTCCGTCGTGATTTCCAACAGCCGGCGCTTCCATCTCATACTCCGTACAAGTACGGAGTATTAACCAGGGGACGTACGGAGTACCTGGGCGCGTATTGTCCTGCCAGCCCTTTTACTGGTGCCTTGACAAGATTGGACACTCACCACCCAATCCCCCTGTTACTCTCGCTTGATGCTCCTCTTCTTTCCTCTCCTCCCCTGCACACTCCCCAAACTCCATGCTACGGTTCCTCTTGGCCAATGATGTGATTCACCTTCGTGCCGGATGCTGCAACACGTTCTCCAGTGTCCTTGTTTCTGTTTCCACTTATTCACGCCATAATGCCATAATGCGTGGCCTATTTGGTAGGCCTGTAAGTGCGTCTGCGTCTCCCCTTGGGCCGTATTATGGACGACCTATCATGCACTATTGTCTGTCGTGGAGCAACCCTTTATATCTACGTAGCTAGACATTGCTCCTCTGACTGGCCCGGAGGGGTCTTGGACCCTGTCTCGGCTGTTTTGGCCGTGACAGACGCGGTCGACGCTGGGATTATTGCTTGGCTAGTAATGCATTATAACCTAAAGCCTACTTCCTGCTCGTCGGTAGCATCATATCCATACCTTGACATTTCTCTTTTCCGTTTCTTTCCTTGACCCTCTCTCTTCTATCTGTTTCTTGTGCATTCTATTCTCTGCATCATCATCTCTCTGTGAGGGATTCAGCAATCTAGTCCTTCTCTCTTCTTATTCTTCTCTCCACCATTGCACTCGTCATTATCAGTTCGGTCCTAAGCTTTTTTTTCCCTTCTTTTTTCTTTTCAAACGGCGAAGAGGGAAGAGACGTAAAAAAAAAGTCGTCCTCTTCGGTCAGAGCTACACAGAGAGAGCTCTTTGTCACGTCTCTATCAAACAGCACATTTACATTGTCCCCCCCTTATTCGAACAATAACCAATACCCTCCCTATTCAACACATTAATGCCGGTTGACGCCATTGATAAAGCTTTAACCTAGCCCTCACTCTCTAATTCCCTTCTCCATCCCCCTCTCTTTTCCTAGTCTCTAGTCTGTGCGACCGAGTTTCCCCCTCTGCTTCCCATTCCCACGCCCAGTCGATCTCTTGGAAGCCATCTTGATTGCACCGACCCTATCTTCATCGCCTGCTTTTCCCAAGATACGAGAAGCCACAGGACAGAAGATAATATTCAAGTACTCTGCATATTTATAATATCATCAAAACAACTCAACAAGCAAGATGCGTCCCGCCACGCATTTTCCTATCCTTCTCTACGCCTTCCTCATCGCCGTGGAGGCTGGTCCCCTGCGGTATCCAAGGCCTAAGTTTGTTCTTCTTGCTCCATTTACTTTGCTGTGTCGGAAATACTAACTGTACCATTAGGGCATTTCAGCGCGAGGTTGCTAGCGCAATCGATGGTTTCGACAACGGTGACGGTGGACGCCCGCGTGATAGAGACGGAGACAGGAATAGCAGTAGAGATGGAAATGGAGACGATGATGGGCAGGAAACTCGTCGAGGGAGCATTATTGATCCTCAGGCAAACCCCGACCCGACGCCCACTCCAATCTTTATCACCTTGGAGCCCGATAGTAGTGATGGGCCGGGTGACGATGGTTCGTTCAAGTCTTCTGTTCCCGTCTCTGGCGACACCAACCCGAGCACAATTACCAGCGGCGAACCTTCCACCACCACTCGTGCCTCGTCAACGCGTACTACAAAGTCGAGTTCTTCCAATAATGATGGGAAGCCTGCAGTGACATCCAGCAAGTCTGATCCCAGCGAGCCAACCCCGAGCGATTCTCCAAGTGAACTGCCTTCCAACGATGCTGAAGATTCTTCAAGTGAATCTCCTTTGAGAACTCAATCGACCACACGTAAAACAACAACCAGATCAACGGGTGAGGAAGCCTCGTCAACCACCACCAGCTCCGAAGCGCAATCGCCATCCGCGGAAGAGAGCTCGGCCATGGGCTCGGCCATTGAGGAACCTGCTGGTACCGTTGTGACGATTCGGCCTGGAGGCACCGAGCCCCCCCTCACAGTAACCATCCGGCCGGCCCCTGGTCAAGGATCTGCGATGGACTCTTCCTCGGCAGCAGTTACTTTAACAGAAGAAGAACCCAGTACATCAACAAGCCAAGAAGCACCACTTGCCCCTTCGGAAACTGGAAGCACCAGCTCTTCTTCCCAGTCCAACCAAAGATCCAAAGTTCCAAGCACGACCTCGAAAGCCACAACGACAGTGACCCCAACTGGCGAGGTCAACACTGCAGTTCCAACAATCAACACTGAACTTCCTCCAGACACGCTGCCCCGAGTTGACGAAGCAACCTTTGCCCGAAACCTAGCCGAAGCAAAGGCTTTCAATAACCTCTTCACAACAATCGACGAAAGATCCCTCTGCACAGGAACACAAGTAGCCTGCGTAAACGGCTCAGTGGGCCTCTGCGACGATTCAACCCGCTCCTTCACAATCCAATCATGCGGTGACGGTGAAAAGTGCTTCGCGCTACCTATGAACAATACCGCCGGTGTAATGGTCGGTTGCCAAGATGAAACCGTTGCTCGAGAAATTCTCGGTCTTCCCCAGATAGAAAATCCCGTTTCGTCCAGCACGCGGAAGGAAGAACAATCCACCACAGAGCCGGCACAACCAACAGATGCGGTCAGCGTTCAACCTACGATTACGCAAACTCTTATCATTACTTTTACACCGCCACGAGAGTCACAGATTGCTAGTACCAGCAGCTTGAGTTTGAGTTTGAGTTTGAGTTCGAGTTCGAGTTCGAGTTCGAGTTCCAGTTCGAGTTCCAGTTCGAGCACGTTTTCGATTCCTTCTATCCTGACTGTTATTCCAATTCCGGACCCTACTAGTGGGAGCGATGGCACGGTTACTGTTACGATGAAGGAGACAGTCACTGCTATCCAGACTGTCATTGCAAAACATCCGGTCATTGCCAATTCTACCATCACTGCCAATGGTACTGCCGTTGGTAATCCTACTCCCGTTACCGATGTTCCTGTTGTCGATATTCCTACCATCATTGCCAACTCTTCTATCATTGCCAACTCTTCTATCATTGCCAATGGTACTGCTGCTGACAGGGCTCTTATCGTTACCGAGACTTCCGTCATTGCCAATGGTACGATCCCTGATAACTCGACCGTCATCGACAACTCTCCTGCCTTTGATAATAGCACCGTCTCCGATGGCTCCCCTGCATTTGACAATAGTACTGTTGTCGACGAGTCTCCAACCTTTGACAATGGTACTATAATCGATGACTCGCCTGCTTTTGACAATGGTACTATAATCGATGACTCGCCTGCTTTTGATAATGGTACTGTCGTCGATGAGTCCCCTGATTTTGACAATGGCGCTGTCTTCGATGAGTCCCCTGATTTTGACAATGGCGCTGTCGTCGATGAGTCCCCTGATTCTGATAATGGTGCTGTCTTCGATGAGTCCCCTGATTCCGGCAATGGTGCTGTCGTCGATGAGTCCCCTGATTCTGACAACGGTGCTGTCGTCGATGAGTCCCCTGATTCTGATAATGGTGCTGTCTTCGATGAGTCCCCTGATTCCGGCAATGGTGCTGTCTTCGATGAGTCCCCTGATTCCGGCAATGGTGCTGTCGTCGATGAGTCCCCTGATTCTGATAATGGTGCTGTCTTCGATGAGTCCCCTGATTCCGGCAATGGTGCTGTCTTCGATGAGTCCCCTGATTCCGGCAATGGTGCTGTCGTCGATGAGTCCCCTGATTCTGACAACGGTGCCGTCATTGACGACTCTCCTGCTTTTGATAATGGTGCTGTCTTCGATGAGTCCCCTGATTCTGACAATGGTGCTGTCGTCGACGAATCCCCTGATTCTGACAATGGTGCTGTCTTCGATGAATCCCCTGATTCTGACAATGGTGCTGTCGTCGACGACTCTCCTGCTTTTGATAATGGTGCTGTCTTCGATGAGTCTCCTAATTCTGGCAATGGCACCGTCATCGATGAGTCCCCTGATTCTGACAATGACACCGTCGTCGATGAGTCCCCTGATTCTGATAATGGCACCGTCATCGATGATTCCCCTGACTTTGACAATGGCACTACCATCGATAACTCTACTGCCTTTGCCAACAGCACTGCTGGTAGATAGCCTCTTCCTCCTTATTCCCCCCCTTTTTGTATTGCTCAATTTAATTTGTTTTGTATACGATCAGAGTCCCAGTTTGTCAATATCGGAATGTAAGGATAACAGTCTATAGATACCATTATCAAAAGAAAAGAGATCGGAAAGTCTTGTAAGCATAAGTGTTTCCCGAAGCAGGAAAATATATTTGAGAGAATCTCCTGCGTGGCCGCTCGATGCGACATGGCTGTTTCCCCTGGTTGAAGGCCTCGGACACGGCTGCATGAAAGCAAGTCTTTTACGGCCTTCCACTCAGCACAGGGTCTCTCATCCACCCAGGTATGCACCACGAGGCCTTAGGACACTCTCCTATCATTTATCATGCCGAGAGATGTGGCCTTTTGAGGGATTAGTCAATGCCCACTAACGCTCCATCAACATCTCTCGGCGTCGTCTGCCCAAAGATGTGCCAATACGCACTAACAGGACTATGATGCCGAGATATGCCTTTCTGAAGGATGGGTTGGTGCGCACTAACAATCCAACACACATCTCTCGGCATAATCAAGAATGAAACTTTCCAGAAAGCACATATCAGAAGATTGGATTGAGACCACAATGGGAGCTCCTGCAGGAGTCACGACCTTTGGCGCCTAAATAATACACCACACCGAGCAAAGGGAGCAAAGTAAACAATGAAGAGATATACAAAAGATAACAACAGTGACAAGAAACACTTTTGTATGTCGCCATGCGCCTATCAACCATGCAGCCTTTCTATCGTATCATCCAAATGCCACTGAACTAAAATAAAATGAGAACAAATCGCCTTTGCCTCGCCAATTGGGGAGTGCTTTCATATAGTATACAGTTAGAGGCCCTTAGAGCAATTCCTCGGGCGTGCAAATCGGAACCTTGGCCTGGCCGCGTTTCGAAGGCGGCCCTGAACTGGGCTCGGCCGGGCCCGAGGCCGCCATCCGCCGCATCAGAAGAATGAGGTCATTATCGCCATTTGCTTCTCTGTAAGAGGCCACTTCCTCGTCGCTAGGCCACATCCAAAATCCCGGCAGACCCTCGTCGAGAATCCGGACAAGTTCCTGCGCTTCCTGTCGTGTTGGTTCAGCCATTTCTTCCTCTGCAAACACCCGGAACGAGCAAAGAATGCGTTGTGCGTAGCGGTAATGTTCCGTTTCCTTGATCTGTGCAATTTCTAGCAGGGCGCCTTGGTCCCATTCGGTGGCCATCCATCGCAACAGACGAAGCATGCCCTGCGTATCGCCGAGGTAGCCGAGTGTTCGCATGTAGGAATGGACGACATGGCCTTCAATGAGGAGACGTACGTTTGGGTCACCGGAAGATGTCGTAATCTGGCCGAACATGTCGGCAAGTACATCCCTTGCCAACTGTACCAGACCGAGAGGTGGGAACGGCGATGCTAATAGGGTCCGACTGGGTGTTGTTAAAACCATGGAGCCCACCCATGCTGGATCCTCTCGGGCCCTCGTTGTCTGGAACCGCTCCATGTCGACAGGCCGGGGTTCATCGAGCGGCTGGCCGTAAAAAGCTATCATGTCGAGACTATTTGCCGCACCAGATGTCCTTCTCTCGGGCTTATACTTGAATTGCTGCCGACACTGAGCAGCCAGGACCCATTGCAGTATGTGGTTAAGCGAAACGAACATGTCGGCATCCAGGCCAGACACAACCTTGGCCCGAAACAATATTTTGAGGAAGAGCACCAGGGCTGGGATGGCACTTTCTTCGGGAGCTGTGCGACGCAACACGATGACGGCAGGTTGACGCGCGAGGCAGTACAGTAATGTGTGCCATGTTTGTCGGAATGCAATCGATTCCGGCTGGCCAGGCTTGAAGCGTAGGTGCGTCAACCATGCGGCCTGTTGCACCCTAGCGAGCCGTGCGACTGTGACATTATAATTGCCCGCCCATCTATTGGCTCTCGGTTGGAGTCGGCACAGGAGCGAGACGATGGCGTGGAATACTAAGGGCGGGAGGCGTTTGACAATCTTGCGCCAGTTCAGCCAGCTCTTTTGGAGCTCGGCGATGATCTCGCGATCAAGGGTGCTGTCCTGGATATAGCGCCGGAAATGGGCGAGATCGGGAGAATGTCTGATGAGAATACGCAAGCAGTTCCCACTTGGCCGCACTCCCCGTTGGGCCATGTGGTTGTACAGCTCTTCGACGCTGGGTGCCCGTAACCTCGCTTTCTCGTAGTCAGTCAAATTCGCGACATGCACCTCGACGGACTCGCGACCATCGCCTGGCTGGAAACCCGAGCTTTCGTCCGTAGCAACGGACCTTGCGAAGAGTTTAGCAAACATCTCCGCATATACGTCTGCATTAGGCGTCGAGATGCCATCCGGAGGCTCGTGAAATACTGCCCAGGCTTCCTCTGCATTTCGAGTTGCCCTGATCTTGGCGGCCCACTGGGATATTGGGGAATTGTACTGCTCGTCGTCAAACAACCTTGGCAGTTTAGCACGTTGTTGTATGGTGGGAAGGCCGTCGCCGTCAAGGCCCCCTAAAATATCAACTACCTGGTCTACAGCTGTCCGTCGATAACCAGCGCCCTGAGCAATCATTCCAACACTGACCGTCCGACTGAGATCATCAAGTGGATCCCTCGCTTCGTCAATTCCGTCTCGGGCGACTTTGAAGGGAGGCCAGCGCTTCGTCAGGCGGGTAGCCATGTCCATTTCCTCGTCCGTCTTTGGCAGTCCAAGCATAACATGTCGGATGGACAGGTACCCCTCTCGGCCAATGATAAGGGGAGGTTGCATCGAGTCCGCCATAGCAAGTAGTGTGCGTTGCGCTTGCCAGTTAGTACCACGGTGGAGGAACCCGTGGTTGTAGGTTGACCTCCCAAACTCTTTCAAGCAGTGTGTAAATGCTCTGCACTGTGTGCTATACAGAGAAGCTGCTGGGGTTGTTTCTGGGAGGGTATCCCTAATGTATGCGGCGGCAAATGCGGAAAGTGAAGGAAGCATCTCGGGCCACAGCCGGCGACAGTGGTGCGCCAGGAGGGAGATGATGTGAGAAAAGTCGGCGGGCGTTAAGGTCGGAAGAGGATTGGGGGACGTTCGAGAAGCATCGTGGGCATACCATTTGCTAAGATAGTGTAGGAGGGTTTGGAGGGATTGCCGGTCTGCGAGCATTGATTCTCGTCGAAGCAAGGCGAGGAGTATAAAGGGTGGGTGAGGGCGTGTGGTCGTGGCAAATATTTCAACAGCCTCATCCTCTGATATTGGGCCGAACAACTCGAGCCAGTGATACACCTGGTCCCGACCGAATCCAAAGCCAACAGCGTCCTCTATTCGAAGATCAATCTCATCGGCGACGGTAGAGTTCGAGTCCGGTACTAGGTCGCTGAGGTCGCGAAAGTAACGGAGGTGGAGGAGGTCGGCCACGAGTCTTTGTATGGAATTTGGATCGGGATACTTGTTGAGGTGATGTAGAATTTGTGGAGGCCTATCTCGAAGTTGTTTCCTTGTGACCTTATGCGTACCATCGAATCTACTTCCTGCCGCCTGATCATTGGGATGAGACTTCAACAATGTCTGGGTAGTTGACAGCGGACCATGATGTTCGCCTTGGGTACCCATCCTGTCGACAGAAGCTGCATTTTCTCGGCATATTGAAAGGTCCGATTCGGGGACTGACGTATGTATTAATCGAGCTCGGGGATAGCTTGTAGGGACGAGCTTGAGAAACCCCAATGTTAGCACCAAGACGCCTGAGAGTAGGAGACCAATGCGACAAACCAGGAAATGACACCTTCGCGGATGCCTGCGCGGCGAAGCTACCGCGTTCCCCGTCCTAAGGATCCACGGGAGCATCAAGAAGCACTAATCCGACCACCATTGATACTTGTGGTTAACTGTAAAGACCAAATCTCGAGAAGCGCATCTGTCGGGAGAAAAGTCGAGATGACCATTCTCACCATTTTCACGAGATCACGTGGTGATTGGTGCTTTGGATTTGCTTTGGAAGTCGATAAGCCTAAAAATAGAGCCCAGTGGCCCCTGTACTCCGTAGTCAATACCCACACTCTGGTCGCGAGCCACTGTAAGTGGTGGTGTTCTAGTGCTATTCTCCACTATAAAGTGAGCTCTAGACCAAGGTCGATAAGATAGCCACTATTAAGTTGAACTAAGATTTGCAAAGTCCTCCATCTTCCATTCACATGTCCGACCGCCCGCCCGCCCATTCAAATCACCAGCACTGTCCTCACACCATTTCCCTTCATCCTCGAGGCTTGAAGAAATCTAGAAGCCTCTCAATGGCTCACAGAACTCTATAATGCGACCCTTCCAACCACGCCTCGCCCTCAGTGTCGCAACCCGCCACTTCCACACCCGGCAGCCGAATCCCCGTCCGCTCAGATGCTTTCACCGTACAACGTCTCTGACAGCTCCACGAAAGCGTCCCTTCTTTACCTCGAACGTATACCTATCTCCAGTTGCCGACAATGATCCTCAGCCGCAACCACAAGGATCTAGGCGGCCCGAGACGGCCGTCGAAGACAACCCGAGGGCCTCGGCCAAGCGGAAGCCCGCAAGAGCGGCTGGCGTGAAGAATTCCCTGCGACGAGTGGCCATTATTGCTCAACAACCCACGACCCGTGGGAGCCAGAGTCATTTTGGTCGGCAAGGCGAAAGTAGCGAATCTACCGTTAGCGCAGTGAGCGTCGCCGAGGGTTTCAATATGGCCGCCGTGGTCGACATCCTCCGAGGCCACGGTTTTGACATTGATCCGGACAATATAGGATTCGACGTCATTGAAGTTGTGCATGCACGTGGCGCCAATGGAGGAGACATATTCGTATTCCCGTCGGGAACAATAGTGACATGGTCGCTTCCCCTCGATCTAGTCACAAAACAGCTCCTTCGTGCAGCTGAGGAGCCGCACGAGGCGTCGAAGCGAGAGATGGAGGATCTCGACTACACAGAAGACACTACGAGAGAAACAAGCGGCATGAAAGGGGATGTCGTGGTCCTCGGTACCAAACACGAAGCTAGCGACGGTAACCGTCTTGACACCACCCTGGCCAAAGTGGCCTTCTCATCGGGGCTCGCGCGAAGCACAAAACTCGCCGTTCTTGAGTCTTCCCTTACAGACTACTTTGAAAGTACACGGAACATCCCCACCGTGCTCTCCATGGGCTCTCGCTTCCCGCTAGGCCGCCGCTTCATCCTCCAAAAGACAGGCGAACTCCTCAGTCTCCGCGCCCGGCTCAACCACTACTCGGAACTCACAGACTCCCTCCCTGACATGCTCTGGGACAGCCGAGCGGAACTTGGCCTCGAGGGTTACTACGAACAAGTCGGTCGTGCGCTGGACGTCAACGTGCGCATCCGCACCCTCAACCAGAAGATGGACTACGCGCAGGAGATTGCTAGCGTCCTACGTGAAATGTCGAGCGAGCAGCACGGCACGCGACTTGAGTGGATCATTATTGTGCTCATTTTCGTCGAGGTGATTTTCGAAGTGCGTAGGATTGTTTTGGAGTGGCGTCAGGAGCAGGAGGAGGCGGAGGAGACTGCGGCAGCGCAGAAAAAGGCGTGATGCCAAACGAGTCTTGGCCCTTAAGAGCTAGAAAGGGACAAAAGGGCGCAAACACACCTCTTCACGAAATTTAGACATGTAATTACTTATAGGACTGGCTGATACCCCTCTCAATAGATATCATATAAATCGAAATCACTTATTCAATCTGATCTTTATTGTTCGTTTCTACCGTGTCTTGATATGGTCATGGAGAGGACATAAGAGTAAGCCTCTACAAAAGAAATTCAAGTTCATCTTGGGGCACATTTCGTTAATTCCCTTCTCCCAACTAAAAAATCCTTAGTTCGCATCCGTCTTGGTAGTAGTAGAAGTCGCATCAAGAGGAGCGTTGTTCCACGACCACCTCGGTCAGAGGTTCTACATCAGGAGTTTCTAACTTCGGTTCTACTGAAGTTGTACTTTTTTTTTCAACGGGTAGTTTTGTCTCGACCGCCGTTTCTATTCCTTCTCGAGCTGCGTCTTCCTTGACGGTCTCTGTAGCGTCAGATACGCAGTTGAAGCCGCACTGACATGGGATTTTTATGGACTCGCTGGCTGGCGTCAACTGGAGTGTCGGCAACATCAGTGGACTCCGATGCACTCCTCTTTCGTGGCGGGCGTTGCATTTTCGTTTGCTTTCTCGTCTTGCGATTTGATGGCTGAGGAAATGACTTCTGCCGCACTCTCTGCAATCGGCGCTGGCGTTTCTTCCTCTGATGATATGGGAGTTTGAGCCGCGTTTTCGGAAGGACTGGGCTTGTTTGTGGGTTTGGTAGTGACTGGTTCGGACTTTTCGGTAATAACTGCCGCTGCTTCCTCGGCTTTGACAGGTTTTTCCAAAGCTGGGTTTTCTGTTGTCGCTTCGTTCTTCGCTGGTTCCTCTGGGTTGCTCTCGGGCACCTCGACAACAAGTTCAGTGGTTGATGTTGTCTCAATGACAACAGTATCTTCAGTTGTAGTCTTAAGTTTAATCTTTGTAGTTACCGCTTCCTCGACGATAAGTGTAGTTTCCTCTTTTGGAAGTTCGACTTGAGTTTCAGTCGCGTCCATGACTTGGGATTCCTCTGTGGAAGTCGTAAGATCAGGCTCTACAGGAGCTTCAGTTGAAGTCGAAGGGGCCGTCTCCCCTTCAATCTCGGCACCAACTTCTGGAATTGCTGATACGACTGACTCCTCTACAGCCTTGGGCTCAATCTCTTCAGGTTCAGCAACAGGGGCGTCGGTTTGAGAGGCCATATCAGTAGGTAGCTGTGGTACAGTCTCTATCTGAATCTCCGATATCTCAGGGACCTCCTCCGGGGCGTTGGTAATTTCATTTGTTACATCCACTGACGCTTCAGCTGTCCCGATCTCACCCTCGTTCGATGGTACTACTTCTTCCGTGGTGGCGGCGACTAGTTCGTTAGATATTTGTTCAATGGCCGCCTTTGTTGCCTCTGTAGCAACAGGTTCTGTTGAAGTCTCCTCCGCTTCCTTCTCATCTGCAACAGGCAAATCGTTGGTCGTTTCATCGGATACAGCTTCTTCCGCTTTGTTCAGATTGACGGTTTCTTCTGGGGCAATGGTTGGTTCAGGTTCGGATGCTGGTGCTGGTGCTGGTGCTGGTGCTGGTACGGTTGTCTCGGAATCGTCCCGGGTTTCCTTCCCTACGGCGGGAGTTACAGCAGAGCTAGCGACGGTCTGAGCTTGCTTTTCTTCGGACGGAATCTCACTATCCAGAGGTTTTCTGCCCATGACCACAATGCTAAAACACCACACACGTTAGCTTCCCTCAAGTCATCGCATCTTTGCCTTGGGGTTAGTTCCAACTCACATGGGCATAAATCCATGAACATTTGTATCCCCAACGTCAATCCTTGCAGGATCAACAACGGCAGTGATCTCATCTTGGCTCATCGAATAAACCCGAGACCACAAAGCCGAAGCGAATCCATGCATCCCACCCTTCATATCGGTCTCGTACAAATGCCCAATCTTCTTATACACCTCACCCTTAGGCCAAGGATTCATAGGCCAAACAAACCGATACTTGACAATATCAACGAATCCAGCCTCGCGAAACATGTCATCGTACCTCTCAACCCGATCAACAGGCCGACCGCGTAACGTGGACGCCTGCACGAACAGCTGCGAGTACTTGTCGATGGCTGTTCCTTGAAACGAGTCGTCACTGCTGCGCATCGGGACTACGAGGTCTTGAACTTCAAGCCAGCCGCCGGGTTTGAGAGCGGCGTGTGCAGAGCGGAAGACAGAAACTGGGTCGTCGAAACAGCTTGTGAGGGCTCGGCCGTGGATGAGATCAAACTGGTTGAAGAAGGGCCATGGATCTTCGGCATCGGCAACTTGGAAGGTACAGTTTTCCGGTTTGCTGTTTCCAAGTTAGTATCATGGATACAGCCGGGCAGAGCCGAGTGAGGTTTCTTTGCGCTGAACTTACTTTTCCATCTTGACCTCACTCAAGTCGATACCAACAATGCTCGCCATGGGGAATTGTTTAGCTGAGGGGACGACCCTTTGTTAGACACAGTCAACAATGTTCGGTTAACAACTTACCGAGATCGGTAGCCCAGATACCTGAGAAGCGGTTAGCACATGACGGATATTCCAAGCGAAACTTGTAGAGTATATAACTCACCAGTTCCAGTCCCAACATCAAGAACGTTCTTTGGCTGTTCGATAGGGGAGAGAAACAGTTTTTGATTAAAACTCAGCAACCACATTTGGTGCTGGATTGCTATGACGGAAGAGTTAGATATATGTCTTGTTCAAACCTTTTTTTTTTTATCTTTCAACTTGTTCAAGTAGGCTGAGAAAGAATGAATTTCAAAGAGGGGCCTTACAGAGCCGGTGAGATTCTTTCTGTATAACGATAACGATACGCCCATGTTAGTCTTGTAGTTCGAGAAAGGAGATATCAATGCTCGAGGAACCTACTTCTTCATTGGGAACAGGAAGGTAGTACGCTAAAGAACCACGCATAATAAGTAAAACAGTCAATTCTGGTCTTGATTAGAATCTAATCTAGTCGTACCGTCGTCCTTGGCATGAGTTGTCTTTTCATCCGCCGTGGCAGAGTCATCCTGTCCAATTGAGACTCCAATTGAGACCGAAGTTTGAGAGGACTCGAGTTCGTTGGCCCTGATGTCGGTTAGTTATGCAGTACATTGTCTTAGAACAAGTTTGATGTATGACAATGGCATCTGCTCAATCGACTTACTGCGTTTGAAGAGTCTTGCTATGATTGATCTCAGTATCAACTTCCAACAAGTCCTCGTATGGGCCAGTGAAGTTTTGTGGAATCGGATAGACTGCAGAGACGGCAATAGTCTCATCGAAGACCTTGGTCTCGGACGAAGACTCAGGGAGTTGAGTCTGTTCTGAGCTGGACTGTTCCATTCCCTCCGCCTTCTCCAACACAACAGGGTTGGGCACCTCAGTCGTAGGCTTTACATGCGCTTGAGCAGCAGAATCCACGGGAGGTGAATCGGCCAGAACACTCATCCTGATTCGCTTCCAATATCCAATAAAACCTTACCCACAAAATCTCAATTCTTCGATTTCACAGTACGCAGTACTAGACGTATTTCGTAACTTCTAAAGCAGCACAACTGAAGTTGAAAGGTAAACAACCACCGGAGCAAGCGGCTTCGGTGAAGATTTTAAATGCAATTTGTCTTTCACATTGTCACACTTCATCCACCTCGCACATCTGTGCTAAACCCCATATAGGCATTTGGTCTTCCTCGCTTTGAGTACAGATGGGGACAAACGTCGTCGCGGGGGGGTGAATGATAGTGGCCGGAACCGGTTTGGCCAACCAGCAGCCAGTTGTCCCCCAGTTGTCCCCCAGTTGTCCATCCCCACTTGAGTTGTGACCATGACAGCGGGGGAATCGCCAGATTAGACGATGGCATTGTTGACGATAATGTTGGTTTCACAACATGTTGCCATGTAATCTTGTGAAGAGGCACACAGTTGGTGATGATGCTTAACTCGATCATGTGACTCGTAGATGCTGCTTTCTCCAACTGCAAATCTTGCAACGGCGTCCGAGAAAGAGACTTTACAAAGTTGTGGTCTGCAGTATTGACTGTAGTTACAAGTAGTAGTTAACCAGCCAGTTGCTCGCCAACTCCCACCCAACAGAGATGCATTGCATTAGTGGAATGGGCCGGCGGTGAGGACAGACGAAAACCCCTCCTTTGTTCCTCGTTGACCCCGCTGTGTCCATTTCGAGCCATGCCACGTCACACTGATTGGAAAAGATGAATATTCCAATGGTCGAGCCCTCTTTTGCTCAATGCCCTCTTCTTTGAATAAGCAGTACGCACAAGCCAACATCGAGAAAAGCCGGCCAAGGAAAAGGACAGGCTCGTCCGTGAATCTCCATATTGAAAGATTGGAGCCATGAGGGGCTACCAACGGGCCACTAATGTCGAAGCTAGGCCGAGCTTGTAAGACTGGTTGTAAGCTGGGCATGGAAGACGGGTGGGCTTGTGGCCGTTAATCATCGAGTGGCAGATTCTCCAGCGCTTTATTAACTTCTATACCATAGCGCTTGATAAAAAAGATACTTGTAGAGCAACACTAAACAACGCACTAGTCCTGACCTCCTTTTGCTTCACAGGGCTTGGGGCAAAACAAACGGAAAAAAAAAAAAGAAACCGAACAAGAAGGCGAGGAAATCGGAGACGACATGAACAAGACTGTTACCAAGTCGGAACATTTGAATGAGATATTCCTACTGTCCAGAAGAACCACCCCTCCATCGGATAGACGAAGAAAAAAAAATCCATCTCCGATCGAGGGCCAAGTAGATAAACAGTACAATAACCCGTCTGACCAACTCCCTTATCTTCCGAGCCCCTCTACCTAGACCGATCCCTCTCACAATAAAAAAGGGGAATCTCCTAATTACCAAACTCCTATGGAAACCGCATGGAAGAACACAAGTTAAAGAAAGCCGGTGTACTAAAAACAAGCTAGAACAGATCGAAAATAAACAAAGATGAAATAAGTCAAGAGCCAGACAACAAAAAAACCGCAGCGTGGCCGTGGCGTGATGTTGAACAGGTCATATCATCAAGCGGGCTTCTTCTCAACTGTACAGTGTCGTCTCCCCACTGACCCATGCTTGGGCCCGAGGAGGTATCAGGAAGACACCAATTGGCATTGGCGCAATCTACACCTCGGCTGGTGGAGCAGCTGGCGGCGGTTGTGTTGGGCCGGCTCCCGAGACTCCAGGAGTGGGAGTCGAGGTAGATCCAGGTGTGGCCACTGAGGCTGTGGATCCTGGTGCCGGGGAAGGCGTGACCCGGTTCCCTTGCATAGCCGGGATCACCGGGACCGGAACCGGCGTGACCTTGTGGGGAATCACATGCCCTGCCCCGCCCGGGACTCCATTACTGGCCGAGCGAGCCGCCGGAGATGGCGATTTCTGTACCGACCCGACCGTGCTCACTGATCCACGTCCTTCGGCTGAAGGTCCCAGTCCAATTCCTGCCAGGCCCGCCACGCCGCCACCTTGTAGCTTTTCTCCAAAGCTGGAGCTGCGGTCCTGCGCCGCGAACCGAGCACGCGCTTGCTCGACAACTCGCTGTTGCTGGCTCTCGGGCATCACCGTATGGTAGCCTATGGACCCGGGCGTAGCAGCCATGTTCGGCGGACCGTTGACCCCAGGCATGCCTCCTGCTGTGGGGAACGGTCGTCCGATGGGCGCGCTATTGGGATTCGGCCCAGGCGTACCGGGGTGCGGCGGCACGCCCTGCTGGTATTGCGCCCCGTTGTTATAAAGCTGGGCCTGTGCAACTTGTGGAGATGCCGTCCGTCGCGCCATGTTCCCGTTTGGATGCTGCGCGTATTGCTGTGGATGCGGGTTCATCGGTGCTTGTTGCGGCACGTGCTGCATCACCGGCTGTGGAGTTCCCGGTGGTAGCCCCTGGTAGCCCATCTGGTGCTGGACATACCTATTACCGCCGGCGTTTGCGGGTGTTTGGGGAAATGCATTGGCCTGCTGGAACCCGGCTTGTCCAGCGGCTTGTCCCTGGTAGGGCCGGCCACCTTGCGCAAACTGGGGCATGCCCTGGTGTCCGTATGGTGTTTGGGTCTTGGCTAACTGCGTTGCATAGCCGTAACCATTAGGTGTACGGTACTGGCCGTGCTGTGGTGTTTGGCGCGGGCTTGTGTGTTGAGGGGGAAGGTTGAGGGGCCGATTCATTGACACTGTCGGGGTTGGGGCCGGAGACGCATTGGGCCGGTAATATTGAGGTCCTGGAGCCGGCCCACGGGCCGGAGTCGCGGCGTGATTGACTGGTGAATACTGAGGAGGTAGTGAGGAGATGCTTGGCGTACGCTGAGATGCTCGAGGCATATTGGCAGTTGCCACATGCTGCTGTGGCGGCAACTGCTGTGGCATCGGGCGGTGCTGTGGAGGTAGAGGTGGTTGTTGAGGGGTCTGTTGCTGTTGATGTTGTTGTTGTTGCTGCTGCTGTTGCTGTTGACGGGCTCTAGCAGCTGCCGCAGGGTCAGGCTCCATAAGCCCTTGGTAGGTATCGGTGAAGACAGGGATCTTGGTGCTGACCAAGAGGTCACCATATTTGTCTCCGCCCGTTTTAGCCACAGCAAACGGAGCATTCTGAAGAACCATTTTCGCGATTCGATTTCGCAATTTGAGATACGCCTCGACCTCATCCGCTGGCGGTGGGGGTACCTGACTTCCCACAAGCATGTCGGTCTCGCCCGTTAGACGCCCTTGACCGGTCGGTTTAGCCGTGAAGCGGTTGGCTTGGAAAGACTGAAGTTGGAGAAGCGAATCGGCCGTAGCATCGAGCAGCTCTTCAACTGATAGCTGTCCATCAATGGGTGCGGCACCCAAAATGTCCTTAAGGAGCGTGTCCACTGGTTTAGCAGCGTTTGCCTTGTCCGACGGTTTGGCTACTTCGTCCTCAGTCGTATCCATAGCATCAGCAGCAGAACCTGGCGCTTTGGAGGCATAATAGTCTGACTGGACAAAGACTTCTTTCAACGCCACGCCAAGCTCCGGGTCCACGAAATTATCCCAGTTTTCAAGCACTTTGCCAAAGAATTCCAGATCGGCCTCTTGACCCGAGGTACCATTCTCTGATGTCTTGGTATCAACACAATCACCGTTGAGAGCTCCATTTTCTTCTGAATTGGACATCTCAATGTCGGCATCGTCAGTCGCCACAGCGGGTTTGACACCTTGCGCATTAGCTTTCAGCAGACGCGCCAATGGATCCTCAGAATCAATACCAGCAGCAGCGTCCATTTCACGTTGGAAGAGCCGTCTGCCGCCCTCCTGCCACCACACTTGACTAGCTTGACGCGCTGGAACAATCGAGGCTGAGTTATCGGTGGTGGGTCCGAAACTGGAAAAATGGCGACGGAAGAGGCTATTGTAGTCATCTGCTGCTAGATCATCAGCTGAAGGCTTGGCACCAGCAAGACTTTGAGCCCTTTCGCGCTGTTTCGTCTTCGCCTGAGACGCCGTTGACGTGGTGCCGTAGTCAATGTAGTAGCCGACAGTGAGAGGTTGCGTTGAGTACGGGCTGGGCATCGCGTACGGGTTCGAGGGTGGAATGGCTTTGACGAACTCCAAAACATTTCCCTTGGATTGCGGTTTTGAGGGTTTGGAAAGATGGAGTGGAAGTCGATTTACAGGCGCGGGGAACGTCTCCCCGAGGCTTTGAGGTCGATCTGAGAGCGTCATCGGTGCCAAGGTGGTAACCGAAACCCCAGTGGGGAGGACAGCACCACTAATGTCCTCGCCTACATGGGAATCGTTCACAGGAAGACTGGAGTAGAGCTGTCGCGGGAATGGTGTACTCCCGTGCACTGTCAACACTTTCTGGGCTCCCAAGCGACGCGCTGGTACCACGGTGGTAGTACTCGGATAAGCCGAGTCGATGCGAAGTTGTTGGATGGTTTTTGCTTTGAAATCAAGGGCTTGCATAGCAAACTTGGTCCTCGTAGCGTCTAGCTTCTCTCCAGGGTACGCGGTGCTTAATTCACTGAGGCGATCGCGTACCGCCGCATCCACATCCGCTGCCACTTCTTCCACTAAGCGATATTTTCCGAGCAACACCTTTTTTCGAATAGAGAGTGATGCTTCGTCTTTGGGTCGCGTGTCATCGGCTGGCGCCTCCTCTGAGCTGTGAGGAAGAGGCCTATCGAGTATAGAGGGATCTGCATCACGTCTAAAAACAAGCGAGGTCAGTCAATGCCACGGGCCTTTGCTGTGATGAAAAGAGATATTGGAGAGAAATGAGCTTCGAAGATTTTGTTGTATGCGGACGATGCGAATGGGTAGTGGGCCATAGGTTTAACACTTACTGGCTCAGGACGTCAAAAAAGTATCCAATCTTCTCTTGGCTATCAGGCGGCAAACGAGGGCCATCCACAGCAGCCTTAGCACTGGTAGTCTCAACTGGTTGCTTTTCATCGAGTGCTGTAGTTGTCTCCTGTTGAGGCTCGTTACTGTCGCCTTCGCCATCACCATCTTCGCGTTTTCGTTTCGCGGGCACAACCGACTGGGCTGAATCGGCAGGACTCGGACTTAGTTGTGCCTGAGCTTCGGATACCGTGGTATCTTCTATCGTTGGCTGAGCCATGATGGAGGCCGACGAGAGCAGGCTGTAACGTGATGCCAGCTTTCAGGATGTGCTTGGATCCAATCCAATAGTGTCGTAAGATGGATTGGCAAGTATTGCCGATCGGTCGGGGAAATCAGCAAGGCTATTAAGCTGAAGCTGGGCCGCAAGGTCTGTCGTGTTGTCGACCCTGGTTGCAGCCGAACGACGCGCGATGGAGATGTAAATGAGACGTCGTTGGTGCAACTCCCCTCCAAAAAAGGGCTGCGTCGTCAAAAAGTGGAGGGCGCGGCGCGACAAGGTGTCTCCCATTCAACGCGAGGGGACAATCGACAACGAAGGAATCAGAAAAGAAATGCTATATGCAATTATAGGAATCCAATGCAAGACAAATGAGTTTCCGAATCAATAAACATCAATGATGGAGGAGATAATGAAGACTTTTGTTTCGTATCTCCCTTTTCTTGCGTGGTTGTGAAAATCCCTTGCTAATAAAACTTGGTGTCTTGGTCTTCCGCGACCACCCCAAGCAAAAAGCCCGGTCCAAAACTGTCCCACCGACTGGAGGTCCATATAATATCACGTGATGCTGAAAATAATCCACACAGTAAAATATGTAATTATTTGCACTGCTCTTTGTTTTTGCTGTTTCACCTGTTTTCTTTAACCTAGCAGCAAATTGATCAGTGTGCCAGAGACAGGAAGGAAGTGTACGGAGTAGAAACTTGGGGGGGAGAATGGGAGTGGTCAATGACGCTGCCTGGGAATTTTGGTTCCCTTGATTCCCTTGTGCACATTGAAATTTTTACTTTTTGTTACCTACTCCGTAGAATGTAACTCATTCCAGATGCAAGCCAACATATGGGAACATAGCATGAACATGCCACCAAAAAAGGGGATTTTGTCAAAGACGACACTCGTATGTAACTAACTAGTGCAATGCAATGCAATTAAACTAACGGATGACACTGCGAACAGCTACGAGACTGGTTGCCCTCCTCCACTCAGGGGGGGCCTGGGCGAGCAGAGTTTGACAGTATAGGGGTACAGCGCTGTTGTGCGATACTCATGTAATCTCAACTCGTCCCTGAGTGATGCCTGCATTGTTTCCAGCAGTCTTGCCACCATGCGAACAAAGGAAATGATACCGACACATCGCATCTGACGACTATCCTCCCAATCAATCGCCACCTCCGAGACGTATCTTAACCAAAGGATCCAGATTCCAAGTAAAGAAACACAAGCCGTTCTTTGCACATGTCGACTTCGCTACCTTGAAAAAAAAAAGTTGATGTACATGCAACACAGACCCCATCAGGGGTCTGTACCACTGGCGTTATGATCGTTCGCTGAATCTCGAAACGGGAAACAGACTTATTTGGCCTTGGCAAGACCGACGGCGCCCTTGCCGAGGTCGTAGACTGAGTACCATCGGCGAAGGAAAGCATCTCCCAAAATGACAAGAGGGCCAACGGGGGCGGGGAAGTCCATGCCCTGGAAGGTCGAGATACAGCTTCCCTGGACTTCGAGGATGTAGTCCGAGGGAGGTAGGCTGTAGTCGTGGCCAGCAAGGTTGAAGGTGATGTCGGGAAGAGATGACTTCTTGGCGCAGTCGATAGTGTACTGGCCGTTGTAGCCACGCTTGGCACCGATTTCCTTGTTCAAGAGCTCGGCAAGGGACGAAGGGAGGACGTTGAGCGAAGTACCAGTGTCGAGGATGGCACCGGTGTTCTCGAGCTCGGCAACCTCGTCACCGAAAGCAATCGAGTCGAGGTCAACCTCCCAGTAGGCCTTGCGGCGGAGAGGAATGTACTGAATCTCGCCCTCGTAGCGGGACTTGTCAACACCACCAAAGGTGGCCTCGCTCTCACCCTCCTCGTCGGCAAGGTAGAAGGCGAAGACGGGCTCGTCGATCAACTTCTGGTTGACCATGTTGTAGAATGGTGGGACGATTCGGTTTACGGAAATGGTGTCATAGCCTAGACCGAGAATTCCATCAAAGCGGCCAAAAGCGAAGGCAAGACCGGGCTCGCTGGTGGCTTCAGCGAAGTCCTGGTTCTTGATGACGAGGTCGCTGATTTGGACAACATCCTGCGAGACGAAACCGGTCAAGCTGCCGGAACCGTAGTGAATTTCGAAGGAAGAGCCGTTGGCCTTGTATGTTGATGAATCCGACGAGTCGTACTTCTGGTGAAGGTAGCAGGCAATGCTTCCGCACTCCTGCGAAGGCACCCAAAGGTTCGAGCTACCAGTGTCTAGAACGACCTTGAAGGTCTGGGGAGGTGTTCCGATGGTGATCTCGGCGAAGTCTAGAGAAAAGAGAAAGCAAGGGTCAGTACGGGATGCATGGAACGTGGTATCAGAACTAGATAGTGGATGCGAGGGTGTAGCGGAAAGCCAGTCCCTGCCGTATGGGAATTAGATAGCATTCGAGAGCGAAAGGCTTACACTGGGCGTTCAAGAAGTTGGAGATGGGGACAGGATGGGCGCCGTCGGTGTTGGCGTAAGTAGAGTCGGTCGAGAACATGGCTTCGGCGAGGTTGGGCCGGGAAGCTCCCATGTACTTCTGGCCGAGGCTTTGAACCTGGGTCTCGATGGAAGCGGTGGCCAACTGCTCAGCAAGTGGCACCTTCTTGAGCTTCATCTTCTGGACCGCGGCCTGGGATGAGCCGAGCAGCGCGGCGGCGGCGATAAGAGAGGCTTTCATCTTGAAGGCGGTCGATAGGTGAACGCAAAGGCGATACTGTTAAATTTGGAGGGAAAAGACGAAATAAAGCAAGCTATAAGATGGAGAGTAAACCAGGTCAACGAACTGGTGGTAACGCAGAGTACGGAGTAGTGAGAATGTGTGTATGTGTGATGAGCAGCAACCTGAACCAAGCAGCAACTGATGACGCGGAACAGGATGAACTTGCGAATGCGGGAGAGGGGGCCAGTGTATTATTGGGGGGATTGCCTTGGCGGACATAATACATAACACGGTTTGAGGAGGCAAAGAGGGGCCGGACAGGTAGCGGTACTGGGGACTTGGGTGGCAACTGCTTTCCGATTGGCCAATACGACCTCGGGGGTGACAGAGGGATACATTGGACACTAACACACATAGTCATATAGTATGTGTAAAATCATTAGTGCTTTCAGTATCCCTACCTTTAAGACGTCAGAGCATGATAATCGCTTGTCTCAGTACCTAATACGGAGTACATACCTCTCTCTCTCCATAGGCAACCTCCAACCCCCAGTAAATTCAGTAATAAGCTCGGTCCAGCTTTGGCCTCGTGACTAGTCACGGCGCAGGACGGTCACCAAAACGGAGACCCTCTCAACTTGCCTCCAACAGGTTAGGTGTGATTTGATTCACTGCTTCATTCTGTCCCTGCGCACTCCACAACCCGGCGGGAATGACACTTGAAGAAGCAGGCAGGATAGACTCGTCATTTTGATATTTATGGGCCTGTACTGGAGGGTTCACGGGGATAATTCAAAACCAGCAGGACAGACATTTGAATGCAAGGGTCTGAATGTGTCACTATATTCGACGCTTCTTTTAACAAGCCACAGTAGCCGTAGCACATTTTTGGTCCCTTGCATACTAGAAACGCAGGGTTGGTATAAAACCAGCATTAATGGCTTTCGAGCCAACCAGGTAGACTGCACCAAACCAGCAAGGCTCATTAGACTCATCTGCTCCCCGGATCGCCATTATATCGAATAGTAGCCAACATCTCATGCCAATTCATGTGATATGCTATGCATCTTCTGCTATTACAGCTAGAGAGAAAAAGAAAGTGGCCAAGTGGCTACTTGAATTGTAAACTATACCTGTCAACCCCTCAATCACTTGTGAGACCGGGAAACCACCTTTTTTAGATTCCAGCTTAGGTAGAGGGCACTGCACCACAGACAACACATAAAACTATGGAAGGATAGTGTCAGACAATGGCCCGATACTTATTGTCAAGACTACTCCGTACTCCGTAGCGTGATGGAAACGGGAAGAGAAACGCAACCACAAAGAAAAAAAGAAACAAAAATTAAATAGTCCGGTGCGACTATGACTATTGATCGGTCTGAATTAGAGTCAGGGGAGTTTTGAGGAGCTCAAGAGGGGGGGATGCAACTCGACCGGGCGGAGTTGCTCTTCAGGGGCAGAATGAATGACTGTGATCGAGTTTGCTAACTGAACTGCAATGCTTGAGATGGGGTACTGGACAGGGCGGAGTATTAGAAGGTGTGATTTAGGTGGCTTAGTCAGTCATTGTGGTCACTGTGTGCGAGTTCCAGAGCGACAACCCCGCCAGCCCACCAACCCGCCAAATCCCAACCCACCAAATTTTGCTAGAGGACAAGAAAGGAAAAAAAAAAAAAAAGACACTACGAGGGAAATAAAAATGTTTTTATGACACACCGCCCATTAATCTTCCTTCTTGTCCCGGTTCTCTACTCCGTAGAGAATTTTTCCTATAAGTAGCTCCCATCCCTACTCTAAAAAACTATAACCTAGCTTTTCTAATTGAGCAAGATTGACCCTCAATCATCATTCTCTTTTGCCCAATTCCACCCCTCCTTCACAACCCCGCAGTCCACCCATCGTCAACATGTCGTCTTTCAACAGTGCTCCCGCCGAGTACGCCCTCTCGGCCACTCACAAGGAGGTACTTTTTCAGAGCAAGGGGATACGCCCTCGGCTGCTCCTTCTCCTCTTCATCTGCTATGGCAGATGATCCGATCAATGGAGGATCTTGATTGTGCTGACAAGATGCAATTCTAGATGCTCGAGAAGTCTCTCCTCGAATCCGACCCCGAGGTCGCAGAGATCATGGTAAGCCTTCTCTCAATCTGTTTCGTCTCCCGAAAACACCCAATTCTAACGGCAATTCGTCGTACAGAAACATGAGATCCAGCGCCAGCGTGAATCCATCATCCTCATCGCTTCGGAGAACATCACCTCCCGCGCCGTCTTCGATGCCCTAGGCTCTCCCATGTCCAACAAGTACTCGGAAGGCTACCCCGGTGCCCGTTACTACGGTGGCAACCAGCACATTGACCAGATCGAGCTCCTCTGCCAGCGCCGAGCTCTCGAGGCCTTCCACCTCGACCCCGCCAAGTGGGGTGTAAACGTTCAGTGCTTGAGTGGCAGCCCTGCCAACCTTCAGGTCTACCAGGCCATCATGCCCCCTCACGGTCGCCTCATGGGTCTCGACCTCCCCCACGGTGGCCATCTTTCCCACGGTTACCAGACCCCCCAGCGAAAGTAAGCTCTCTTCCGTCCTCTCTTGAATTCTGTGGTTCGTTTCCTTTCTCACACATTACACTCAACAGGATCTCCGCTGTCTCCACCTACTTCGAGACCATGCCCTACCGCGTCGACCTCGACACTGGCATCATTGACTACGACACACTCCAAAAGAATGCCATCCTCTACCGTCCCAAGGTCCTTGTTGCCGGTACCTCGGCCTACTGCCGCCTCATCGACTACGAGAGAATGCGCAAGATTGCCGACTCGGTTGGTGCCTACCTCGTTGTCGACATGGCTCACATCTCGGGTCTCATTGCCGCCGAGGTCATTCCCACCCCCTTCCAATATGCCGACATTGTCACCACCACCACCCACAAGTCTCTCCGTGGTCCCCGTGGTGCCATGATCTTCTTCCGCAAGGGTGTCCGCTCGGTCGATGCCAAGACCGGCAAGGAGGTTCTCTACGACCTCGAGGGCCCCATCAACTTCTCCGTCTTCCCCGGACACCAGGGTGGCCCCCACAACCACACGATCACTGCTCTCGCCGTCGCACTCAAGCAGGCCGCCACCCCCGAGTTCAAGGCCTACCAGACCAAGGTCGTCGAGAACGCCAAGACTCTCGAGAACAAGTTCAAGGCCCTCGGTCACAAGCTCGTCTCGGACGGCACTGACAGCCACATGGTTCTCCTTGACCTCCGCCAGCACAGCCTTGACGGCGCCCGTGTCGAGGCCGTCCTTGAGCAGATCAACATTGCCTGCAACAAGAACAGCATTCCCGGCGACAAGAGCGCCCTCACCCCTTGCGGTATCCGTATTGGTACCCCTGCCATGACCAGCCGTGGCTTCGGCGAGAAGGAGTTCGAGCGCGTCGCCGGCTACATTGACGAGAGCATCAAGATCTGCAAGGAGGTCCAGGCCGCTCTCCCCAAGGAGGCCAACAAGTTGAAGGACTTCAAGGCAAAGGTTGCCTCTGGCAGCGTTCCCCGCATCCAGGAGCTCCGCAAGGAGATCGCCGCTTGGTGCGGTACCTTCCCTCTTCCCGTCGAGGGCTGGCGTCTTGACGCCGGCATCTAAGCTGTACACGTAGATGCACAAGCACACATGCTGCTCCTCGAACGGGCCAAATAATCAAATTGGTACGCCCGGGAGCATGCGTGGGTGTTCATTACCATATGGCAACTTGTTTCCACTATTCAACCTGTGGAACATACGGGGGAAGGGAATTTACAAATACAAGAAAACAATCACATATATTCGGGCACAATGCAGAGCGGTTATGAGGGTCATTTTCGGGCGCATATTATGGTAATGAAAACGAACAAAAGTCGCGTTTAACACGGGGCCATGGGAAATTCGGGGATATCCTTTTCTATTATTGTTTATCGGTATTTTACTTTTTTTCTTTCTGGTCTTTTTGCTTCTTCAATTCAAGGTTTCACTCTATTCTTTTCTTCATTGAACGAGGTGGTTCAACACAATGGGAGTCAGGTGGGAATTGGTAACTCCGGGATTTCAACTCTCGCGCTACACGTACGTAGAAACTTCATCCGCATTGGATATTCAATGTGAGAGACCTCCTGCTACCTTTATAAAAAAACAACTTTCACAGTAATACATTCGTTCTGACGCCTTTACTCCATAAGTGGTAGTCAAATTGTCAAGAGTCTGTATCTTTCTTATTTTCATGTATGATCTTAACAACGATAAAAAAGGTACACGCACACAGAAGCACCGAAAAAAAGAAAACATGCTCGATTTCCCAACGAACCAAACCCAGCCTCCCAAAAATACTATTATATGTAAGAAATGAGGGGGTTTACAAAAAGAGTAAAAAAGAATGGAACCGCCCAATGGATGGAAAGGTTTTGGTACAAGAATATCATCCTCTTTCTTTCCGCCTGCTTTAAGTTTATGTGACATGGAAATTTGTATGTAAGAAAATACCACTCTTCTTTCTCACTGCTTGTGTTTCTCTCGCTATTTGGAGAAGGTGTGCTTAGTTGTTTGTAAAAGGAAAAGGGGTTTTAGGATTCTAGGATAATGCTGTTGTGTAAGATGGAGAAATATGGATATCAGGATAGGGATAGAAGGTGACAATACAAGAGGCCATGGGGCCTAGATTTTTGATGCTGGAGAGTGTATCCGGTAGGTGGAGGTGTGTAGTGGGTGCTTGTTCGGAGTTTGAAGTTAATTGGTATCTCTGATATGAGAAGTTCCCAGTGGGAAGCCAGAGAGTCATGGGTGGACAGGGCCATTCATATCGCAAGAAGGCATGGGGGGTAGAGAGAAAAGGATGTGAAAAGTACGGTTGGCAGATAAGGGGGGGGGAGGAAAATTGGTATTCTGGTCCAAGTCACAGAGTGGGAGGTCCAACCGTTGAGCATCGTTCACTTATCAATGCTTTCTGGGCTCATCATCCCATTGGCTTCGTCCCGGTCAGTCTGGCTTGCATTACCTTGGCTCTGCGTACTGTCCAACCGTTCCATACTCGGGGCGAGAGCCAAAGCCGCGGGGTTTGGACCGACGCCATTTAGCATGGGATTGGTCGACTTCTTGACGGGAGTAGTGTTCTTGGATCCGGGCTTTCCAGGAAGCAGGTTGGGAATCTTGCCCTCGGCCATTTGCGACTCCAGCTTCTTCTTCTTTTTGGCTAAGGCGATCTGCTCCTTGGGGGGCCGCTTTGGTGGCGCGACGATCTTGCCCGTGGCACCAAGGCGAGGGCGTGGCCGTCTCTGCTTAATCGGCAGATCTTCATCCTCAATGAGAGGCTTGTCGCTATTGGCGTGCAGCTTAGCGAGGAAGAAGTTCTTGACGAGGCCGATTTGTGTTTGGATATAATCCGTTGTGACAGGTTCAGGAGGAGGGAGTTGCTCGAACAGCGTCAAGGCAACGGCGCCAGAGGCCTGGGTTTGCATCTGGTACTGGTTCCGGACGCGCGTCTGGAGTAGGTGGAGAGGAACGGACATCATGTCGAGACCCATTTCCTTGTCGATTCCGAGTGCACGGAAGCCGAAAAAGTCTTCTCCCAGGTCTTCGGCAAAGTCGCCAGTGACAAACTGCTCGCTGCCATCGTTGAAGGCGCCAACACCGTCTTGGCCAGCCTCGGGGGCGAGGGCAGGGCGAAGAAGGTCGGTGAGATGCTGCTTCATACGCTCGTGTATTCCTCCAAGCTTCAGTCCGAACCTGTCTAGATCGTCCTTTGCATAGGCCTCTAGGCTGGCAACGTCGCATCCGTTCTCGTCAAGAGTATGAAGAATCACTTCCTCCGCGGTGAACCGTGGAAGGAATTGTTTGGGCTCCAGATTTCCCGATGCTGATGTCGCTAATGCGCTAGGTGCTGGCTTACGTTCGGCCTCTCGGTAGACACAAAAGGTGCGCACTAGTTTTTGAAAGTAGTCGGCCGCAATTCCTGTCAAGGTATCGATGGCAGATGGCTGAAGCTCCTCGAATCCGGCATGATACAGAATCTTGGCGACAGACCGCTTCAAAGAATCTTGGCAGGCTTCCTCGGCCATGACAGGACCATCATCGGAGACAAAATGGTGCACATCATCTGGCTCGGTAAAGTGCTCAAATGTGGATTTGGGAAACTGGTTGGCATAAAGCTGGAGGGGGAAAAGAGTTAGCAAGATATGTTACAGATGAATACGATGCCGCGCGCACTCATACCTGAGTCTGGATCTGCATCTGCTTTATGATGGAGATTTTCCCAGCTAGCTTCCGGGTCTCTTGGATCTGACGGATGTTGGAGTTGATTTTCTCAGTCAACGGACTGACGGGCGACTTGAAGAGATCTGGCGGGATGAGACGCAATGTCCACTCATGCGGATTAATCACTTGACCGTCTGCATCCTCGTGCCACTGTAGTTTGGGTGGGATGTCGGGGACCAGCGTGAGAGGTTCGTAGTAGTCGGGGACAACCTTCTCTGCGTCGCCTTCCATCTCCTCGGCAAGCGTCTCACCCTTAGCAGCGGTTGATTCATTTGGTGCATTTGTCGACGCGCCCTCTTCGGGTATGTTGGCAAGCAAGTGCTTCCGGCCTTTGAGGAAGCGTCTCATACCAGCTCGTGATCGGATGAGAGCGGGTGCATCAGGATTCAAGGCATTGTCCTTGAAGAGGGCAAACCGTTCTCTTGCAATGAGAGCTCGGTCCTTCTTTGTGACCTGCTTCCAAAGTTTGAACTCTTCGTCCTCGTATACCTGCTCGGCAGCCTGGCCGAGGGTTTGTCTCAACGTCATACCGTTGATAGACGGACCATCAATATCCATCGCGTCGGGGTTACTGCCCGACTGGCCATTCGTAACACTGGGCGTGGCGGTACCAGCGACCGGCGGGGTTGCAAACCCGTTGCTGCCATCGGCCATTTCGGAACCTTCTCTACCCTTGACTAGGAGGCCATTTAACTGAAGTTGTGGCTTCTGGTCACTGCCTCCAGGAGTCCCCTCCTTTGCGTCTGTCGGGGCGGTACGTGACTTGTTGGCTCCTTTGGCCCCAGCCGTGCGACCGCGTGAAGACATAATCGGTTCGTCGTCAGAATCATCACCACCGTCATCATCGCCGCCATTTTGCTTGCGGCGCTCCTCAGCTTCAACCTCCGCACGAGAACGGATGACGAGGTCGGGGATGAGCGGAATGAGTTTCTCGGCCTCTTTGCGCATGCCATTCGCCATTCTTCGTAGCGGATGGCTCATATCCTGGTTGTAGCGAAGGCAATTGTCCCAGATGAGGTTCAGATCAACCACGAACTCGGCCTTGGATTTGTATGCTAGACTTTTCAGTTTTTTCGTCATTGATCCTAGATCCATCGGTTGTTTGATGACTGGAAGAGAAAAAATAATTGTTAGTTATGGTCCTTATGTCGGTAGGGGGAGTAATTTACGTACAGGTATAGTAGTCCGGGGCATCACGTTTGTTGACGCGGGTTAAGAACGGGGTAGAGTATTCCGTGTGGGCCTTCAATTCGGTCAACACCTTCTCGAGTGCTTCGTAAAGCTCCTCTTGGTTGACGTTCTCTTCACTAGCCCACTTGCTCCGGTTTTTTCTGACTTCGTTGATCAGTAGCCTGAGCTCGGCGTCTGAGGCGCGGACCTGGTCGCGCTTGTGATCGATACGAGCAATGAGATGTTTGAGCGTCAAGCTTGACGCGCCGAGATTCGCACTGCTGAGAGTGCCGTGATTGGGATTTGCGTTGTTGTTGGCATTGCTGCTATTGTTTTCCATTTCAGCTTGGAGTTGTTTCTCGGATTCCTCGAGTTGTTGTTGCTCTAACATCGCAATGCGATCGTGTTCGAGGGTATAGAAAAGAGTGTGGAAGCCCCTGCGAACCTCCTCTTCTGTCGCGTTTCGGGCGGCTTCGAGGAGTTTGCGCACGTCTTCGCTGCTTTTCGATTGGGCTTGGAACGCTTCGGAATCGCCCAGCTTTTCTGTTGTTACTTTGCCGGGTGACGTGACGGAGGCGACCGGTGAGCTACCGGATTTGGACGGCGACAGCAAAGAAGTCGCGGCCGCAACAGCGGAGTGTACGCCCTTCGCGTTACTAGAAGTCTTTGCATCTTCCTCGTCCTCATCTTCGTCGTCATCATCACCGTAGTCATCTTCGTCGATGGCTCGTTTGGCCTTCTTTCGCGGGGGTTCTGCGATGGGTTCGTGGTCGGTGGTGGGGGGTAGGACAGGGGCAGGCACATGGATGGGGCGCTTTAGAATGCGGATGGCTTCGCGATTGTATCCGCCATCTTCGGCGAAGATCAGATCGATTTTACTCTCGCTTTTTCGATATAAGTCGGTAAAGAGAGCGCGTCGCTGGTCTTCTTCAAGATCGGATGCCTCAGGCATCAACGCCATAGTGGTATCACTGGTATTCGTCGTTGCGGCGGAAAAGCTATCAGAAAGATGATTTCCTGGCCGACTTTCGATGGAATTCGATGGGACACGTCGTTCCCAATTCGTATGGCTATTGGAAAGGGGCATTATAATGCCCTGGTTGATGGAAAGGGCCGTGGGGAGGCCGCCGCCATGCGCTGCCAAAGCGCCTGGGTAGGGTCGGATCCAAGAGTCGGCAAGAGTCTAGAATAGAATTGAACAAAATGGCGACATCTGATTAGATGGTAAACACGATTTCAAGGCGAAATTGGTTGATTTGGCGATGCTGCGATGGATGGCGAAATAGGATATATGGCAGAGGGACGTGAGGTGAGGTTCAGATTTTGGACCACACCGTGCTCCTCTATTCGGAAAGCCAACCCACACCAAAGTTGTCCCTATTACTACAAGTAGTCGGCTTTCGGTGCGCCGGAGGGGAGGTACCGAGGACTCGGATGGGCAGGACAAGGTGCCAGTTCAGGGATGGAAATAGAGCCAGAAAAAATGTAATAAAATTCAAAGAGGACAAAATACAAGTCGCATTGATGGAATCCTCGTGCAGTATCAATTTTACCTGGTAAAAAGGCAAAAATTGGTAGTAGAGTTCCAGATGAAAAAAATGCAGATTGACTTTATCATCGTACAGGTACTTTTTTTTTTTCTTTTCTTGCAGTATTAGAATGCGTCACTTGAAAATCTTCAAGACATTCGCTAGCAAGGGCACGTGATTTACACCTTCTGTTAGTGCACTGATTCAGCACACTTTTTGAACTTACAGTGCCTAATCTAGGGGCAACAGTGGACTCTTTGGCAGCAACAGCAGTGTTTGGCCCCGTAAAAAGAGAAACGAACCACTGGAGAATATGATCGCGCGTCTTGGCAGCTCTCCCCGCAACTCCCCTCCCTTGCTCTGCCGTAGCTCTACGTACCACCTCAGTGAGGCCATTTATGGAGTAATTACAGTGGGAGGTCAAAAAAAACGCCAATTTTAAATTAAATTTTCGTGTCAGCCCTCGACGCGTCATAACCCTCCCTCCTTCACACTTTTCAAAAGCCTCTCCAATGGCAC
>JADHKT010000147.1:0-60093 GCA_019925285.1 Graphium sp. VPRI43844
ATAATTCTAGGGACGGTTATTATTTATTACTACTTTTCTAGAACATTATTCACTTAATAATGTTGTTCATTAGTAAAAAAGTTTTTCTCATCGCTTAAACCTTTAGGCTTTCCTTTTTTAACCTAGGTAGTTTCTCCAATTTCCGAGGTGCTCCTCCGACTGTCCCCCATATTGCCTACCTGTGCGCCAACTCTTCTTAACATTTTCCTCCGGTGGTCGCGGATCGATCTTCACTTTTTTTTTTCACTACTCCTAACCTCAGCGCCGTCCTTTTTTTTTCCTTGTCATGTTTGGCGCAATTCGTTCCGGCAAAACTTCTTCACTCCTGCTGAGGGCATCTTCAAGGAACCATACACTCTCTCGGGTTGGTCGCATCTCTCCCCTCTGGTCCCCTAACCCTCGGTACCTCTCTCTACAGCTGGTCTGCGCGAGCCGATGTTTTCCAGGCCTTCTCCGATAGCGAAAGACTGTCGCTGTTTCGTTCAATCGCCGTATAGGAGGGAGTTGAGGAATCAATATCTAGTCCCAGACCCTGCCTTCACATGCATATCTGCTAACCAGTCTTTTTTTTCCACCTTGTACAGTTACCAGCAATAATGTCTCGTAAAGCGAGCTCACTCCCTGCAGGTTCGCTTCCCCTTATTCCCCCCTCCCGAGCTGTCGCAGTTTCTTTGCACAATTCATGTTCGTGGTCCTTGGCAATTACCAGCTAACACTTTCTCTCGTAAAGGCTATGTTGAAGACAAGTCGAAGGGCCCCATGCTCCGGTTCCAGGACTCTCTTCCCCGCCTTCCTGTACCGACTCTAGAGGAGACCGCCTCCCGATACCTCAAGTCGTTAAAGCCCCTTCTCAATGCCGACGAGCTCGCTGCCAGCAAGAAGGCTGTCGAAGAATTTATCCGACCCGGTGGTGTGGGCAGTGCTCTCCAGGAGAAGCTAGTAGCCCGGCGCGAGGACCCCAAGACCAAGAACTGGATCTACGAGTGGTGGAATGATGCAGCCTACCTCAGCTATCGTGATCCCGTTGTTCCCTATGTCAGCTACTTCTACTCCTACCGCGACGACCGCCGGCGGCGCGACCCCGCAAAGCGCGCTGGTGCCATTGCCCGGTCGGTGTTGGAATTCAAGAAGCAGGTCGATGAGGGCACTCTCGAACCCGAATACATGAAGTCGCTCCCCATTTGCATGGACAGCTATAAGTGGATGTTCAACGCCAGCCGCGTTGCAGCCCTCCCCGCCGACTACCCCGTCAAGTTCTCGCCAGAGGAGAACAAGCACCTTATCGTGATTAGGAAGAACCAATTCTACAAGGTCCTGCACGAGGTCAATGGCAAGCAACTCAATGCTGCTGAGCTTGAACAGCAATTCAAGCGAATCTACGAGCGTGCCACTCCCGTCTCTCCCGTCGGAGCCTTGACCACAGAGAACCGAGATGTGTGGACCGACGCCCGCAAGATCCTCCTCGAGGCGCACCCCTCCAACGCCGCCGCTCTACAAGCCATCGAGTCTGCTTCCTTTGTCATCTGCCTTGACGATGCCTCACCGGTTACCATGGAGGAGCGTGCACACCAGTACTGGCACGGCGACGGTGCTAACCGCTGGTTTGACAAGCCTTTGCAATTCATCATCAATGAGAACGGGACCGCTGGTTTCATGGGCGAGCACTCTATGATGGATGGCACCCCTACCCACCGTCTCAACGACTACGTCAACGACGTCATTTTCAACAACAAGCTCGATTTCTCCGATCCCTCGGTCCGTTCCAACCTCCCAGAGCCCCAGCTCATCAAGTTCGAAATCACCAAGGAGGTTCAGGCCGAGATCGACCGTGCCCAAAAGGATTTCCGCGACGTTATTGGCCGCCACGAGCTTCGCGTCCAGGGCTACCAGGGCTACGGAAAGGGCCTCATCAAGAAGTTCAAGTGCTCGCCCGACGCCTATGTGCAAATGATCATCCAGCTCGCCTACTTCAAAATGTATGGAAAGAACCGCCCCACTTACGAGTCGGCTGCCACTCGCCGCTTCCAACTCGGCCGTACCGAAACATGCCGAACCGTCTCCGAGGCGTCGGCTGCATGGTGCAAATCCATGGATAACCCTGATATCAGCGATGCCGAAAAGGTGAAGCTCTTCCGCGCTGCTATTGCGTCGCACGTTGAGTACATCTCGGCCGCATCCGACGGCAAGGGCGTTGACCGCCACCTCTTTGGTCTCAAGAAGCTTCTCGAGCCAGGCCAAGAGTTGCCGGCCATCTACAAGGACCCGGCCTTCGCCTACTCATCCTCTTGGTTCCTCTCCACCTCGCAACTCAGCTCTGAATTCTTCAACGGATACGGTTGGAGCCAGGTCATTGATGAAGGCTTCGGCATTGCATACATGATCAACGAGAACAGGTAAGACTCCCTTCGACTCCCTTCTCAGGACACGTAGAATTCCACAACCACTGACGCAGTATTCTCTCCAAATAGCCTCAATTTCAACGTTGTCTCCAAGGGTCTCGGAAGTGAGAGAATGAGCTTCTACCTGAACGAGGCCGCCAACGACATGCGTGAGCTCCTCACCCCCACCCTCGAAGCCCCCAAAGCCAAGTTATAAGACAAAAACCGGTATCAACCCCTATCCTCGAGGGGAAACGCAACGGCCACTCGAATCAACAATACAATCAGCGTGTTTTGCATTTCGTCATTACCAAGCGAGAGTTCAGAACTGGCCTCGGAGGACTTGCCCAGACACACATGTCAAACGCGCAAACCCGGGACAAGAGACGAAGCATATAGACTTTGATTTCATCCATCATTCTGGGTCTAGGATTTTGTCATCATTTTGTATTTATTGGTAGCATTTGGACAAGTTCATGCTTATTTCTATGGTAGAGATGGTGATGGTATTCATTTAGGTTTTGATTTTGCATTTTGAATTTTGAATTTTTTTCTTTTGGCTTTTCGTAAGGACTACGGGGTAGAATATATCGAATTCAAAACTCTTTACTTGCCAATATTGTATATGTATTTGCAATTCATTCCGAGTTTTTTTTTAAAAAAAAAATAGTTTACTAAATGGCTGAGCAAAGTTAAAGTAGTATATCCAGAAAGAAAAAAGGCCGCAAGCGCCATTCCTCGCCTCCACGACAAAGGATGGTCAACTAGCAGATAGTATAATAATCGGGGAAGAAATGATAATGAATACATTGATCAAGGACAGTGTTGTTTACAAGGGGAACGAGGTGTTCGTCCTATCATCCAGGCATCCGATACCCAGCCACCAGTTGAAGGGAGCGAGGGCATCATCGAGGGCATGAAATTAAAAGGGGCCGTCCAGTTATACTAACCGGCATGAGCAACGATCTCACTAACCAAGTCGCCCTTTTCTTCGTCATAGTACGAGCAGATCTGCGAAGGGAGCGCAAGCTCCTTGTAATCATCATCTTCTCCAATGACATTGAGGTTGATACCATCGGATTTGCTGAAGAAGATCTTCGTCCCAATACTCTCTTTGCTCCAGTACAGTTGTGCGCCGTCGACCTGATCCATCATAACCGTCGGGATAGTCCCGAGAACCTGAAGGGCAACGTTTTGCGACTTGATAATATCCACACTAGATACCAGGCTATCAACAATTAAAGAGAGCCGTGTCGTGTTCTCGATGGTGATGGCATTAGCTTTGCCCTTTACGATAATAGTTGTGTTCGAGCATTTGCTAATCAGAATAGAGTGGGAAATCGAGGCTTCAATCTCGATCGGCTGGGGCTCTTTTTCAAAGTTTTCCTATAGGCGTCGATTAGCATGTGACTGAGCGAGAGAGAGCGGTCGATGAAAGTCAGAAGCTCAAAAACTCACAATAGTCCACTTGTTACCATCAAGCTCTTTTTTGGACGGTTTCTTAACCCGCATACTCTGAGGCTTCGGTTTCTTGTCAGGGGCGGGGCTCTTTGTCCTGGCGCTATCCTTATCAGGAACAGTTGAGCTCGAGCGCAAAGACGGGTTTTTGTGTGTCATTTCGGATTTGTCAACCTTCCGGAGTCCCTTAGTCACAGCTTCGCCGCGATTGAGTTCCGAGAAGACAGCGCCTAGCCCACTTGTTGAAGTCTTTTCTGGCTTGATCTCATCGATGTTCAGCACTGGTGCGGGGCCGGGAGGTGGTGGCGGCGGTGGTGGAGGGCCACCAGCACCCCCGGCTGGGGGTGCAGGTGCTGCCTCGACGGCCGGCGCCGCAGCCGACAAGAGTTCGGCTGCGACTTCCTTTGCTGGCCTTCCCTTCACATTCCACGGAATCCCACCAGGGTAGTACTCTTTCACGAAGGCGGCCAAGTCGCGGAAAAGTTGGTAGAAAGATTGAACCCACTCAACTTGTTGTGCGTCACTGTCAAAAATATCAAGTTAGTTAGCCATGAAAAACAAATGAGTCCTGTAAATTGGCAGGCAGTCTATAACACACCTATCTTTGAACTCTTTCAGGACTCGGTTACCAAAGAATTGCGCAGAACCCAAGGTCGCTTCCACATGCTTATATGGGTGGTTCTCCACAGTGACCCAGGCAAGAACCATGATGCCCTCTGCGACAGCACTCAACTGGTTGAAAAGAGGAGACGCTCGATTGCTTTCTTTGATGTTTCCGACTGCCATGAGGGCCTCGTTGATGGGTTTCAAGAGATCCTGGTAAACCGGCATCTCAGATCCAGTCAAGTCGGGCTTCTTTGACTTGGAAGCTATAAGAAGAAACCTCCGTTGCTCTTGGAATCCAGTAAGGACTTGGGCGGCCTAATATATCGTACGGAAGGTCAGTTATTCTGGCGGAAAGCGATTTGTCTGGTTGACGAAGGACTGTACGCCATACCTGTTCGGCAACCAAATCACCAATACCATTGCTGAGTTTAACGAACTTTTCGACCGAAGATGAGATAAAAGAATCGAATTCTTCAATAGATTCGGGTAGCGGCTCGGCTGGAAGCTGGGGCACGGGTGCGGGCGTAGGTACGGGTGCGGGAGTAGGCACAGGCGTGCCAGAAGTAGCTGGGGTCGCAGCGGTTGTCGGGTCCAGAGTGGCTTGAGGAAGCTGAATAGTTGATTCGGCGATATCTTCGAGTCGAGCAGTCGCAGCTTCGAGCCTAATGATTCCGCAGTGAGCAACATGTAGACTGATGGGAAGCCTTAGAATGCGAGGTGCCGGGTAATACAGACCTTTTGATGAGGGTTGTAAGGTTGTGCATGTTATTGGTTGCCATAGTGAGACGGCTCCTTCGAGCAAGGGAAGGCAATTGTTGACGGTCGCGGTTTAATGAACAAAATATTGGGTGTTGTAATTGATCTAAGGTTCGCAGCGGGAAATGTCTCTAGCGAAGCTATTCTGGCAGCTAAGAATAAAGAAACGATATTGCAAGGACACAATTGGGAAGTCCAAAGGTCGGACAAGAATTCAAGAATTCGAGGGAGAAAAGGTTCAGGAATGGGACGACGATAATGATCGATCTCTACGTTTCAGGCCAGCGAGAGTGTTGAGTTCTCGGAGCTCCACAAAAATCAGGGGTGTCGATGTTGGAGCTCTCGAATGAAAAAAAGGGGGGCGGAAATGGTGACAGCTGGCTGGGGATCAAAAAAATATATGGAGAACAGCTGCCTGGTCAGTTGTATCAATTGCCCGGTGTGTCGTGATCGCTCCCCCCACTACAAGTAATACTCCATAGAACAGGCGGTGGGGGGGTGGAAGGTTTGGCAGTCTACAGTGTACGAGGGACTAAATTAAGGTTATGGCGTCCCAACTCGTGTTGCTTTTAGGCACTCTATCAGAAATGTCCAGCGGTTGGTGCCTGACATTACAAGTATCAACCTTCAATAACTTCGGATAACTAGAGGAATATACGGAGTATGCATGCACAAAGCTGACTCCATAGAACGAAGCGTCTTGATAAGAAGCTTAGGTAATTTCGCAAGTTCGTATCACAAGTATGCTACAGAAGGCCTTAAAGGCTTCAAAACTCCTCTCTGGATCAGACCGCACTTTTCCATAATCGTGCTTCGTTGCCCAAAGGCTTACTCTTCCTTCTCAAACTCTCTTCATCCTAGCAGCGACCATCGGATGGCCAATCCACCCGACAAGCCAACCCCACCACAAGGCGCTTCAACAAGTCTTGCTGATGCGACGAAGGGTAACACAGATGGCGAACCATCCAGCCCGGTGATTGACTTTGTCACACTGGGCATGTTTATTATCGGTATGCTTCAAACGGTCATCGGATCGTGTTCTGTAGATGTTCTTGTTGCTAGCTCTACCCTCCCTCTTCTCATTCTTATTGACGTCGCATCTAACATATTGTCGTGCCTGTGTTTGCAAAGATGACATCGACTTTCTTCCCCCGCGCCCGCCAGCTAGAGACATCCTTGGAGGTGCGGGATCGTACTCTGCATTAGGCGCCCGTCTCATATCGCCTCCTCCACAGGCCAGTTCTGTCGGTTGGATTGTCGACAGAGGCTCAGATTTCCCACCCTCTCTTAACACTCTTATCGAATCATGGGGTACCTCAGTTGTCATGCGAGATTCGCCCGACAGGCTGACAACTCGAGGCTGGAATGGCTACGAGGGTGTTGAGAAGCGTGCTTTCAAATATGTGACACCAAAGAAGCGCCTCACGGCAGACGACCTTACACCTGAATTACTCCGTGCTGCATCATTTCACCTCATATGCTCTCCAACACGCTGTCAGGAACTTGTCTCCGAAATCAAGAGGCTGCGCAGGAAACTACCGGATTCAGAGTCACTTGACAGGCCTTTGATCATTTGGGAGCCAGTTCCTGATCTCTGCACACCAGATGAGCTGCTCAACTGTACAAACACACTGCCGCTTGTCGATGTTTGCAGTCCGAACCACTCCGAGCTGGCTGGGTTCATGGGCGACGATGGCCTTGACCCAGAGACTGGTGACATTTCCAAAGCTGCAGTCGAGCGCCATTGCGAGCAGCTTTTAGCAAGCGTCTGTTTACATTCATTTACCTTGGTCGTCCGCGCGGGTAGCAAAGGTTGCTACATCGCCCGTAACGGAGGCCAGAGGCAACGGGGAAACAACAAACCGAAACGCAAAGCTTACAGTAGGGGCGGACTCCAACCCGATACGGACATGGAAGCTCTCTTTGCCGGCCTGCTTCAAAATGACGAGGGGATAATAGTTAGAGAAGAAATAGAAGTCGACCCAGGAATTGAAAAATGGATACCGCCATACCACCAACACCAGAGCAGAGTTGTTGATCCCACAGGAGGCGGAAATACTTTTCTCGGTGGCCTTGCTGTAGCGTTGGCACGCGGCAACAACATCGAGCAGGCCGCTGTCTGGGCAACTATTGCTGCCAGCTTTGCTATTGAGCAGGTTGGCGTGCCGAAGCTTGGAAAGGACGAACATGGCAATGAGACTTGGAACGGGGTCAAGGTAGATGACCGAATGTGCGAATACAGGTTGAGAAAATAGATTACGGCAAGCACGTTCACATTGGATAAATTGCGATAGATAGACTCATTTACACGTTTGTGTGCTTTCCCTTCATGCGTTTCGTCAACCGTTATCTATCTGCCCTAGCTTGTAACTGACCCAGATGCTTTATTCCACCCTTCGCACCCAGAAGCGGCTCTACGCCACGACGCCCATGTGAATAAAAGGAAAGAAAAAATCGCCCGCATCCATACCCTGATACTAAAAAACGTCACCCAAAGTCATGATCAGAACTGCAACACTTCCGTTTTTCGCCACACGCATTAGATCTTATACACAAGTTCTCCATCGGCATACCTGATCAAATGGTTAGTCTTACAGTTTCAAAATCGCATGGAGGACGGGTTCGGCTTACATGATCTGGTTCGCTTCATCCATATGTTTGAGAGCCTTCAAGGCCTCGTCCTTGGTGAATGCGCTGCCCCTGGAGCCCACCTTTCGATTGACTGCAGTAATCAACTCGTCTACATTGGCCGAATCGTCCTCGAACAGGTTTGTATTGAGTAGCTGGCCAAGTGCTGTTTTGAAAACACCTAGTCGAGCAGAGCTGATTGGCGCGTCGATAGAAAGACCAGCTGCACCAGACGCTAGCTCGTCATCATCCTCCTCATCGTCATCTTCCTCATCTTGTGTTTGCGAAGGAAGCTGAGAAGGAGGGATCGAGGATGCAAATGAGGCCTGGGATTGGCTAGGCCTACTGCGGGCGGACACTGTCCGTCTCGATGCAGGTTGCGAGTCTTCTTCTGCGTCGTCACTGCTATCTTCAGATACGGCCCCGGATGCTCTGGCATTCCTTGCTGCCCGCGTTGTCCTTGGCGTACCGGTAGTTCGTGCACTACTCCTATAGCTGTTGTCACCTGGTTCGGCATCCGAATCGGAATCGCTGTCTTCTTCGCTCGTAGAAGCGTACTCGACCGCATCCGTCTTTCGACGCTTCTTGCGAGAGTCGACGGCGATTACTTCTTTGAAGAGCGCAAAACGAAGAATCGCCTCGGCGGCGAGAGCATCTCTCTCGTCAATTCGGTTCGATAGTCTTGCCTTTGCGTGGGCCGTTGCCAAACGAATAAGTGTCTCGAGCGTTCGAACTGTTAGAGGGCTAGTTCGGCGTTGGTTTCCCTCCATTTCGTCATTTCGAAGACCAACATAGATTTCGGAAATGCGGTCCGCCGCCTCTTGTGTAAGGACAGGCTTGACTCGGTTCTTGGCATACTGGATATACTTCTTCATAAACGGAATGCTAAGGACTTCAGGTTTCTTGGCAGATCCCCTGCCTGAAGTCACTGTCACTCCGGCGTGAAGCATTGGGTCGTACCTCTCGAACACATCGGTTGGTCGCTGAGACTCCGTCTGACTATTAATTGCGACGCCCAGGGACTGCGATGCATTCTCTCTAACAGGTGCTCCCTCTTCTGTTCCAGGCTGACGATAGCGATGCATACGCAAAACATGCTCAGAGACTCTAAGATCTCTGGCATCCTCAATGTCATCCGTAACAACGAACAGAAGATCAAATCGCGAGAGTAGGGAGTCGGGAAGAGCGATGTTTTTGTGAGGATCCTTATGGGTGTCGTATTGACCAAAAATTGGATTAGCTGCAGCAATGACACTGCACCGAGCATTCAACGACGTGTGGATACCCGCTTTGGCGATAGTGACAGTCTGTTGTTCCATAACTTCGTGAATAGCAACACGATCGATGTCAGACATTTTGTCAAACTCGTCGATACATACAACACCACGGTCCGCCATAACCATCGCACCTGCCTCAAGTCTCCGTTCTCCAGTCTCCTTGTCAGTGGTGACGGCGGCAGTGAGACCTACGCCAGAGGATCCGCGGCCTGTAGTGGCGATCGCGAGAGGTGCAGTGTTCAGGACGAAACGGAGGAGTTGCGACTTGGCCGTTGACGGGTCTCCCACCATAAGAATGTTAATATCACCTCTCAGATGTGTTCCATTCTCAAGGTTCTTCTCTACTCCGCCAAGCAACATGAGAAGAATGGCCTTTTTGATGTGCTCATGCCCGTAAATACTAGGCGCAAGGGACTGTGAAAGTAGATCAAAAAAGTTCTTCCTCTTCGCAATCTTGTTGATGTTTCGGATATCTGTATCAGTGATTGTTGCAGTAGCAACTCCACCCCCCGACTTTGACGAAAGCAGAACAATATTGTTAGCTAAAATGACCGTTTTGAAGAGAGCGCTGTTGTGGTTGGTATTGCGGTTTCCTAGTGTCCGGTAGATGCCAACAAGCTGGATACGGTCACCAGGCTTGACTTTATCAACTAAATCATCGTCGAGGATCACGTCAACACCTCTTGGCAATTGGCCCGCAGGTGCTCTCTCTGGCATTTCCTGTATAGATATGGTTTGGTGGTCGCGATAAGTGCAGAAACCATACTCGGTAATCAGCGGATTCCCCTCGTCATCTTGCTGTGGATAGACACTCGATGTCGTCACACCATTTGTCATAGTCTGGTCTTGGTACTCTCGGAAGTGGAAGATATTCTTCTCCTCGTTGTAGTGCACACTCTTTGTAACCTTTGGGCGGATTAAGGAAGTGCGTGTCACGATTCCCTCAATTGACACCAAGTTGTTGAGTCGAAGGGACGAAAGTGTTCTCGGGTTACAAGCGTGCATACCAAAGCTACCACCCCAGGCACAGTAATAAAGCACATCAGGGCCAGTTTGGTCTGGGCGAGCCTGAGGAATGGCCTTGACGATTTCTTTAAGTGCATGGTTGAAGGCGAGAGTGTAGTCGAAAGGCTGAAGGAGCAAGCCTTGGGCAAGTTCTGGGTTGTGATCGCGCACATGGTCGATGTTGACATTTAATCGTCTTTGGTTCTTCTGTAGCATCAATATTATGTCGGATCGATAACTACGATCTGGAGAGTCATCTGAGAGAGAAGGGCTTTGTTAGAACTGTTGTTGCGTTTTCGCATGATGGAGATCAAGGGCACATACGAGGGTCCAGAAACTCTTCAGCGAGACGAATTCGATCTTTGGCTGCTGCATCTTGCAGCATGAAGGAGTCCATTATGCCGGTTATGTGACGGTTCGTCTAGGGAAAAATAAAGAAACGGCGAGAGCTCCCCGGCAAGAGAGTAGAAAAGAGCGAAGGTGGACAAGTAGTGACAGCGGCAGGCTTGAAGTTGTGAATCTTGTGCAAATACCAGAATAGATATTTCGAGGCGGGGCAACGACTAAAGACGCGTTCGTCAGGGGCACACGCGTAAAGTGGTTTCGCGTCTACCAATCAAAAGATGTTGCTAGGGCCAGGCCGTTAAGGGTCTCCCTTTACAGCTTACCTCCTTTATAGTGGTGCGTGTACTCCGTAGTACGGAATATACTTGTATACGGAGTAGATAGAGAGAGATATCTATTTAAAAGAGTTATGCAAGACTCGAGCGTCAACTTCCCCATCCTGTCTTGTGGGTACCTCCCCCCACACACTTTTGTACTCCGTACATCATCCTAGGACTTGTTCCAACAATTCGCGATTCGATCAACGAAGCCAATACATTATTAGATCGAACCGATCGAATAACTAACAACTGTCAATGGTATAATCCAGTGCATGGTCGATTTTAGCGCATCACCAGCCAAGCCACGGGGAAACAGCTTCCCCAGCTCTAAATCAACACCATGGCTGTCGGAGGATCTCTCGACCACAATGCGGCGGATGAAGAAGCACGAGCCGAAGTCGACGTGTTGAACTCGCGCCTCGAGAAAACCTCTCAATTGACAAAAAAAATTCAAGCTTCCATTGCAAGGCTCGAAACCACGGGCAAGGGGGTTCGGGATGTTATCGGGCCACTCAATGGAGAAACCAAACGCCTGCAGACCATGAGCAACAGTATGACCCCAATGTGGCATTCTTACATCCCGCGTCGGTTGCTGACGTATGTGCTGTGGTAGATATCGACGCTATATTGGCAGCAATGGAGAAGCTACGACAACCGGCTGACAGCAAGAACGATGAAGAACAGCTCATCCGACAAGGACCAGAAAGAGTTGGACTAAACAACTACCTAGCCTCTCTCAAGCGGCTGAAGAAGTCGTTGGCAGATATGCAAGCGTCTAATCTGCGGGCCAACCAACAAACAATGACCGAACTGGAACGCCTTATAAAATTCGGAAACAATCTTCTCGAGGGTCACTTTCAGAAGCTCCTTGCTACTGAGACCCCGCGGCAGATCGAGCCTCTCCAATATATAACCAAGGACCGAACATTCCCCGTCCTATCTCAGGATAGATATGCTCGACTTGGACTCATCAACGCTTACATCTCCGAAAACTATTCACCAAGATCGGGTTCACTAGCCCCGCAAGACTCGCCTACTGCCAAACTTTATGTAGAAATCAGAGGACCGTACATCACCTCCAGCCTTGCAAACCTGTCCATGGCGAGCGTCAACACATCCAAAAAAAAGAACCCTGATGCTATTTACCGCTTGGGAACGAATGCGATCGGATCCTATGCAGAGGCCATGGAGGGCCTGTTCCTTGCTGAGTATGAAAACATCTGCAACATCTTTACTCGAGACGATTGGGGATCTGTATTCCAAGCGATATGCCAAGCCGCGTTAGCGGAGTTGGCCAGAACTTTACGAGAGCTTAATAACCATATCAAATCACACATTACGACCGATTGTTTCCTAGCCTACGAAATCACCAGCGTCATCTCAACCCTTTCTAGCAAGCTCGACAGCCGGACTGGCGAGCTAAAGTCCTCTCTGGCCGCTGCTTTGAAACCCGTTAGGGAAACCGCAAAGGGCTCATTGGCAGAGCTTCTAGATGATGTCAAACGGAGAATTGCCGGTATCCAGACACTGCCAGCTGACGGAGCTCCGGTACCGCTTGTTTCAGAAACGTTGCAGCGTCTACAAAATATGGCCGAGTTCATCAATCCTCTCTCCACCATCATGATATCACTAGGTGATGGAGGTTGGAAATCGGGGGGGCCGCGCCTCAATGATGCTGTTCCAAGTCTTGCCTCTTTCGATGTCAGTGCAGATGGACGAGTTATCTTCGCAAACTATTGCGTCGACACCATCGACAACCTTCTCACAGCCCTCTACCAGAAAACGCAGTCCGTTTTAAGAGGAAAGTCTGTTCAGGGTGTCTTTATGGGCAACTCCGTCGTGATTGCAGAGCGGATGGTTCGCGAGTCCGAGCTCTTTCCCCTCCTCGAATCGCGATTGGGCTTCATAGATCAATGGCGTAAGAGAGCCGTCAGTATGTACACGGATTCTTGTAAGGATTTGTCCACGTATCTTTTCGACGTCATCAGAACCGGAGGAGGCCGTCCAACATCAGGTGGTCAGCCAGACTCCGCCTCGATTCTCAAGTCTCTTTCTACCAAGGATAAGGACAGCATCAAAGCGAAGTTCCAAGCCTTCAACGCCGGCTTCGACGACATGGTCGTCAAGCATAGGTCATACAGTATGGAGCGGGAGGTCCGTCAAATGTTTGCCAAGGCAATACAACAAATGCTAGAACCGCTGTATAATCGATTCTGGGACCGATACCACGAAATCGACAAGGGCAAGGGCAAACATGTCAAATACGACAAGGCATCGATCTCTGCCGTTTTCCTCAGCTTGTATTAGACGTTTCCTATACTCAGAACAACCTTGCTTCTTGGTATCCATTGCCTATCAATTGCTTCTTTGTTGCGATCGATCCCTGAATACCAGGTCTGTCCTGGTTCTCCTCTCCCATACCGTTACCCCATCGCTCTTTCGTTTGAAGTACAGGATTCGGTGCTGTGGAATAAACTCGTCATCTGTCGGATCGCTCTTCCACAGGTCAAGGGCCTTTTCTTGGGCGCCCAGAAATCGATCCTCGTATCCAATGAGATAGTCACCACTGTCCATCTTGTCGTCCCAGCGCAGGCGGTTCAGCACGTCCATGGCGGATCGCAGCTTACCTCCCTGAGCCTTGGAACTAACCTTGTCTGGTTTCTGGTGTCTAGAGCCCGCACTTGGACCCTCTATCGTATCGTCTTCCTCTTCTTCCAGCCCATCGTCATCTTCATCAAACGCCGTCTCATCGTCTGAGACGCCATACTCCACCCAATCCCTCCTGTCTCGTTCCAACTTCGCAACCTCTTGCCGAGAAACTACCGTGGCTGACATCCAAGAAACCGCGGGGTCGTAATACTTCGAATCACCCCTAATTTGATCTTCAAATCGAGCCAAGACGCTCTGGAGGGCGCCTTGGATTAACTGGTTCATTTCTTTGGAATGGGTCTCGCCAACAGTGTCCGCCCAATCTAGGCCAACGAGGAGGCACCCCTGGTATTGGCCCTCGTTCTCTGTTTGTCTGGCTTTATCGATTTCGACGAATTTGTCCGGCCAAGCTCTTGGAGTGAGCTCGGGAATCTTTCTGTCAATATCTATGCATTGCATCCGTCAGCAACTGTCCTCGCTATTCGCGGAATATTTTTCTTTCGCCATACCGATGAGAAGAAGTACGCTTCGAGACTGAAGCCAGCCGACAAACGAGTTTGTCCTTTCTTGCGATGGTCCCCAGTAGTGCATGTCAATATTTATGTAACTCTTATAGCACCGGAGGAAATCTTCAACTCCACTTTGGATTGAAGATTCGGTAGGAGATTCCGCTCCAGTCCCCAGAAGATCGTGCCATCCTGCACCTTGTCGGGAAAGGGTCTGCTGAGCGCTCTTGAACTGCTGTGAGATTGCCTTCACGGTGGGTACCGACGCAGCAAGTGCTGTATTTAACATGGGGGGATGCCATCCCAAGAGGCAGAGAGGTTCCCTGAATGTTCGTGTGTATCGCAGACGCTTATGAAAGAAGGGGTCGAACACCATGTCCTTCTTCCAGTCAAACGCGGCGTAGTGTTCGAAAAATGTGACGAGCATGTCTGGTACGGACACAACCCCGTGTTCGTGAAATACCAGTTTGCAAACTCTGATCAACATTGTGGTGATGTGAATTCCACCCAGGTAGCCGAATAATGATGAATATATCCCTCTTGACTTTGCCCACGCTTTGATGACCAGGTAGCATGTGCGGAATTGGGCCATGTCCGGGATAGAACGGCGGAGATACCACATGTCGCGGAGGGGCTTCAGCTTCAGCAGTGTCTGTGTAGGCAAAGCAAAAACGGGGTCAGACGATGGCCGGCGCATAACACCAGGCCAACTACAAGGAAAACTTTGTTAGCAATGTGGCATTCAGAAGGGATGTGACACGCTTAGAGAAAAACAATAAGTAGGAACATACTTTTCAGCGATGGACCGAGAAGCACAATACTGAAGGTCCATCTTGACGCCCAGTACGTCAAGTACGAGCATAAGCCCAACATTTGATCTGACCCTGCGAACAATCTTAACCCCCGCTGTCACTCTAAGACGCGCCGTAAGAACCGCGAAGAATACTTTCGGGCTAAAGGGCCCAATGACCATGCAATCAATATCCGAATCCACGGTCCAGACACCTAATCCGTATGATCCCACGGGGACCACGACAATCGGGATTTGGTTTCTAGACGTATTTTCTTGTTGGTATGCTTGAATAGCCACTTTCTCGATTAGCTCAAGTGCTTGTTTCCGCAGTAGTTCATCTGCAACCGACGGCGCCACGCGATGCTGGGCGAGGAGGTCTTTAAGAGCAAAGGCGTCCTGTAAACTCTCTTGTGCCCTGTATAAATTGACAGGAACCTGTTCTGTTTGCCGGCCCGTCGCAGCGTCATCGGGCGAGTTCTGCTGAATGCGGAATAGACATCGCACTCCCCAGTGGTCGCTCGCAAGTTGGGGCTTCGTGTTGTCCGGTGTGCTCGTATCGGGAAATCCAAAGAGGTTGAACCCGGCGATTTGCAGATAATCTTCTGTCTTTGCAAGGATCCGATCGTATCTCTGGGGTCTCTTGCTCAGTCCTGTTGCCATGGCAAAGGCAACGGGATTCTCCATCGGATCGTAAGTCGCGCCTTGCTCCCCCTCGTACGATTCCATTGCATTCCTGGACTTGCGATGGTCGTCAGAGGACTCGCCGACTTCCAGCCGTGCAGTCGCCCAGCTATCGACGACTGAGGCGTCTGCCAACATGGTATCTAGAGAGCGGAGGTATTCAAGTGACTGTTGCGAAATCGTATTTTTGGCGCGAGCTTCGCGGATCGAAAATGAAGAGGTCGCGATATTTGTATCGCCAGCCAAGATCCACGGGCTTGAGGGATGTAACAAGGAAAGGTAGTCCAAGATTGTTCGTAGATCATTTCTCTTGGACGCTATAGCGCCATCTGTCAACCCATGAGCGAGATGGATAGCCACTAGGATTAACGGCCTATCTAGTTCGTTTGGAAGTTCGAACTGGGCAATCAGAGCGGGCTTATGGGCGCGACCCAAGTCGAGTTGCCCCCACTTGAACGGTAATCTGGAGAGTATTACCAGATTGAGGAAGCTTGCCAAGGGTTCTATGTCGTCTTGAGCTGGTGGCCCATGTGTCGCGAACTCATACCTTTGGCGAATCTGATCATTTGCCAAAAGAAAACTTAAGAAGTCATCAGTGACTTCTTGGAGAACTAGAATATCGGCAAGAGCTGAATTTTCCAACATTGTCTTAATGAGCAGCGGGTATCGAGATCTGTCTGGTGGGCATTCGAATTCGGCAAGAACATTGTAGCTAGCTACAATTATCCGTCCGTGTTGAACATTCGACGAAGCATTGTTGTCTATGGTGTCTAGATTCGACCACTTCCGTTCCGATGTGGAGAAGTAGTATGGATGTTTCTGTATCAATTGCGATGGTTCGACTTTTGGCAGAGGTGTCCTGTCTGGATATGACTTTAAGGCTAGTTCCCGGGGAATGAGAGATGAAGAGACTAGGTCAATTACCCCCCATATCTTCATCTGTGGCAGCCCTCCATCTTCTCGGTTCCTAGTTAGGATGGCCAATTGAGAAACATTCCAGGATACAGTGGGAATATATGATGCTTTCTGCTCGAGGAGAAGGCGACTCGGTCTTTCCGGGTCGTTCGGGCTTTGCGCCACTGTCAAATGTGGACAGAACTCGCCTGGGTTCGTGTTATCCAGCGCCTTGAATACAAGGTTCCTCAGTTCCTTAATTTTGGATACTCGCTCGCTATCCACGTCCTGGATGAATATTGTGCTATCGTTCTTATGTATGAAAGACCCTGGGCGGTTCAGACAAATATGGGCCTGTGGATTGTTTGTAGCAATACAGGACGCAAGCCGTGATGCGGCCTGGGCAAGGTTGGCTGGTGTAACGAAAGGGTAGATGAGGTTTATATGTGGTGGCCACTTCTCGAAGCCTCTGTCATAGATTGAGCGAATGTTTTCAATCGCAGTCCAGTCCTTAACTGGAGGGATCAGACACAAAGCGGTGTCATGGCAAGAGAAAGCCAACGGAGTCTGACCCGTTTCCTCCATTTTCTTTCACTTCCTTGTATTGAAACGCCGGCCTCTGGATGTCCTTAGTTGGATATTTATCGATATAAGATGCCTTCAATATTAAGTGTGGCTTGTTGCTGTGATTATGGTGGAGATTATGTGGTGGAGATTAGGGGATCGATGCGAGCTTGTTGGGGAACAGAATGAAGAACTCCTCTTCAAACACGACAGAAGAACCACTTGATGAGCATATATATATACACACACAGAGAGAGAGAGAGAGGCGCATATGTATTACCGGAATTCAGCTTTACTAGCACCCGGGGATCCTACCCATATCCCTCAAACGAGGGTTCATTTCCATCGAAAAGACCAAGCGCAGCGGTGTTGCCCACCGGTGAGTCATCGGCGATAGAGAAATACTAGTACATACGCACCGTTTCACTAGGTGCATAGGGAGTAATACGGAGTAAAAACTACATACTCCGTACATAGCTGAGCAATTGGAGGCTATGCTGCCCCATTCCAGGGGGCCCTGGCCAGCCAGCCAGCGAACACCTCGATAATGCCCAGCACGCTACTCCGTATTGCTCCCGGATATTCTCTTCGTTTGGTGATGATTATTATGATTATTAAGTAATATAGCCCAAAAAAAAAACCAAAGAAACCCCAAAGAACACCCCCCCCCCTCAAAAAAAGACAGAAAACATGGGAGCGAGCCTTTTGAGAAGGGGTCTCCTCCCATCAGTCGATATCTGCCCCCCAGTCAATAACTGCAACGCCTTTCCCTCTTCCTTCCATCAACGCTTCAAGTCTATCCTCGTTGGAGACCCAGCCCACTCGCTTCATTGATAGAGCATATTTGATTGCATCTCGCCATTCTTTCCACCACTCTTCCTCCCCTTGCACAGCATACTGGCGCGGTTCTTCGCCTCTGGGATTTGTCGCAAATGGCCAAACCGACTGCACGACCTCATACTTCTTTTTGCCCGAGAAGAAGCTTGTCACGGTAGTGAAAAATTTGTTGACCTTGTCCGGCGACTGTACCACGACGCGCGAGTGCGTAATCGGATATGTGATTTCCACTACTCCCTTATATTGCGTCGACGCAATCATACTCCGTAGCCTGCCATCCAGCCACTCAGTGTCTAGATTGGCAACCACTCTCTCCAGTGTGAATGTCTTGACTTGGGATTCATCTTCGACAAATCTCCTGCACCATTCCTCGAGCCCACCGTTGCCGGCGCCTGGGAGCAAACTTTTTTTGGGCCCGCCGCGGTAGGCCATCTCGTCATCACTCACGCATCGGATGTAATTCATACGCTGCGTGGTATCTTCAGGTATGATGAGAGTCATCAAGTTTATTCTTAGATCGAAATCAATTTTATGAGATCCTCGTTTGCCCAGAACGCGAATTTGGGGTTTGGGGGGTACAGAAGCCTGTGACCTAATAAGAGCAGCAAGGGCGCCTGCCGTCTTGGACAGATATTGCGCCTTGGTCGAGAGCGTAGTACCATCACTCGAAAGCTCAAACAGCGGCGGCGAGTAAAGACTGTAATCTATGCATGGAAGGCCCGGGTATTTCCGGGGTTTGGTTTGAGCATTGTTTGAAGGCGCTACAGCATCGTTAATTCCGTGTGGCAGCGACACTTGGGATGGTCCAGAATAAGGAGGCAAAGGATACGAGGCCTCGGCGATTGGTCCCTCGTGGGAGACTGAGCTCCCGACGGCCGTGTCATGTCCTACGGCTGCCGGGACATTATTTGCATTATTCGATGCTGCGAGTTGGGCTTTTTCGGATTGCAACGAGTTCATCTGTGGTTGTTGTAGTTTATGAGAGTTTTTGGTATGGGACCATGGGACCGAACTTTGGCCAGGCCGATTGTATGAACAAGCACAAGCTGAGAACTGGTGATAATGGAGCAAAGGGTCGAGAATATACTCTCCGTAAAAAGTAAGCACCAAACGGGCTATGCTGTTAGGCCTTGGAGAGTACCTGGGTACCCAGATACGGGGAATACGGGACACTCAAGAAATACTGGGCTGCTGATATTAATAGCTGGTTCAATAAACCAATGTGACCTAAAATAATAGCGTCTCGAATTGAAGTCTGGTCCTGCCAGCGCACTGAATCGCTTGCCGCTTTGAACAATAAGCAGGTCACCACACTATGCACCAATAGCCCTTGCAAATTAACCATTACTGACATTTGATGAATGCCTGTCAATCCTATGGTAGTCGACCTTGGATGCAAAGAGAGGGGAGGCTAAGCCTAATGTCCCATAATCCACCCAGTTCCGTCAACCTGAAAACCTTCCAGGCAAAGCCTGAGGAGAAAATGGCAGCACCAGGGGAAACGAAGCAAAGAAAGAACAGGTACAGGCAGAGCCGTGTAACCGTAGTTAAAGCGGTGCCAAAATCCCAAAGTTCTTCAGCACACCGTAGCGTCGATAATTAATACACTCAGAAAAGCGAGAAAAGAAAAACAAGTTCTGACTGGGCCAGTGGGTGATTCTATCAAACGAACTCAAATCCGTCGTCTTCTTCGGCGAATTGAGTGCTTGGTGAACGACGAAGGTGACCACGGGCCTTTCGGCCAGTCAGGACTTCCCCAGACATGTCTAGGACCTGGTACTCTTTTGCGACAAGTCGTTCTGTAGCACGCTCGTCCAACTTGACAAATGTTTCGAGAGGTAGCGGTCGGGTTGTTTTGACGGGCGACGTGCTCTCGGCGTCGTTGCAACTTCGTGGCCAGTTCGGCTTTGTCAGGGGTCGCAGGTCTAGGGAAGAGGTTGAGTTCTGCAGGTCCTTGGTCTCCTCCATGGCATGGATAGCCTCGCGAACTCGGCTAGGTGGAAGCTCATAATTTCCTCGAGACTTTACAATGTTGTGATTACGCTTCTTGGGATGTCCACTGTGCAAGGCACACATGTCAGTATTCGCCCCTACATTTCCCCAAGCAATTCCACTTGGCAAGGGACTCTTACATTTCGCATGCTTTGGGTTGAGGACGAAACTTGACTCCGTCCAAGTCTGTAGCCCTGGCTGTGCAAGTACTCAAGTCGGTCAGGCACCCAGGGGCGCGAATTCCCATCGCCCATTTCGTATGGGCGTCCTTATCTCTCTTGGAGTCTCGCCGGGCGCTTCGCAAGTCGCGTTGAAAGTCCATACTGTAGGTCTGATTCGAGTGAGGAAGAGAGGGACAGACTATGGATGCAAGTAAAGAGGAAATGCAAACGGACATGCACCGTATTATTATATACACATAAAGAGAAAGGTATGGAGGTTCGAGGGACCAGGGAGAAAGTGAGCGTCTCAGATTAGGTCGAGTAACAAAGAGGGAGGAAAGCGAAAGTAGTACGTCTGGTCTTGCTATCAGGAAAGTATCACAGAGTCTTTAAGAGTACAAGTATGTATTAGGTCTCGGGTTGGGTCTAGTTTATACGGAACAGAAAGAGGGGGAATCCAGAGGAATAAATAAGAGAAAGCAAAATTGCTAGATGAGGGGGGCGCGCTCCTGCGCCATGTTGCCTAGATCGAGACGTGATAAAGAAGGGAGGGTTGGATAGATAGCCGATGGCAGGACCCAGCAGGCACTGGCCGGAAGGGGAAAGGAAGGAAGCGCCTGACCCTGACCAGGCTTTATCTGGTTCAGATTACAAGGGATCGCTTAGAGCCCAGGTGACCGAGGGTGTGCTGGGCGGTAAGTCCGGGTGACATGGTGGCCAATTCTAGTTGAACGTGTTTACGCATCTCACAAGGAATGGAGGGCGTTTTGGATGATGTGGGGCAGGCATTTCTCTTTGGACAGACAAACATCCTTCATCCCCCCGCCCTTCCTGCCGACGTGCCACAACCCCCACTCGCCTCGTACCAAACCAGCCACCTCCTGTGGCGGACAGACAACATCATTGGCCTCGCCACTATCCAAACACAGCTGGGGGGTTTTATTGTGACAGAAGACCTGAAAGGCACTGTTGTCACCGGCACAAACAGGTTCTTGCTGAGCCGAGGCGGGGTCTTGGTTGAACCTGTTCTCTTCAATTTCCCCGGGAATGGCTACTAAAAGGTTCTCTATTCAATAACTCGAACCTTTATTATGTTTTCTTGTTTCTAAGTTTGGGAAAGCCAGTTCGTCGCGTGTTCCAGACCTTTACCTAAAACTAACTAGCTTACTGCAGGACTGTTGATGTGCATCGATACCGTGAGTAAGCTTCGGGAAAATGACGTAGTGTAAGAGAGCTCTCGAGTAGAAGAACAAGCTACCGTCGATTTCAGTCGTCTAGGCCGCAATACTAGTTTAGTATCTTTCAAAATTACTGTTGCTATGGCTGCTCTTCTCTTTTTCAAGATGCTAGGAAGGCTATTGACTGGTATTTGTAGTACTCCGTACCGTACACCGGTGGTGAGCTCTGTACTAAAGACTTATCGATGGAGCACTTTACAGTACCCACCCTCATGGGAGCCCCCCACTGTACAAGTAGTACAGAATGTGTTCTTATTTTTACTTGTATGTACTTGTAGTACGTACACTATGTACGGAGTACTCCGTACTTGTAAACTAGTTTATATCACACTACTCCGTACTCCACCATCCATCCACAACTATCAACTTGTGAACAACTCGACGATCTTGTCGTCGCTCTCGCTGTCTTACTCCAGAGCATCGCCTTAACGCTTGGATGTAGAAGTAAATCCCTCATCACCATGGCTTCGGGACTGGAGTCGGACTCGCCCACTCCGGGCTACCCTCATCCAACAGTAGAAGAGCAAGAGGACGAAGTCAAAAACTTTGAACCATCCTTTCCTCCTCTTCGAAATGATGAGGGTCCCCCGATTCTCCTTCCCGAAACGAACGCCGGAAAACCAAATCTCGGACAGGACGATAGCAACGACGACGATGAACCCGCAGTCGCCACGCCTTTCCTTCGTACATCGAGCCCCGACTCCGGTGCCCAACCTGCCGATCACGAAGAAGACAAGTTCCCACTCCTGGCTTACAAGATGCACAAGTTCAGCCTCTATGAAACGGCAAGCCGATACTATATTGTTGGTGGCGATATAACCGAACGTAGATACCGCATCCTCAAAATTGACCGGACTACGGGCGATGATCTCAGCATGACCGACGATAACATCATCTACAGCCAGAGGGAGATGAACCAACTGCTAGATACTATCGACGACGGCAACAAGACCACCGGAGGCATCAAACTACGATGTACGACTTGGGGTCTCCTCGGCTTCATCAAATTCACTGGACCTTACTACATGCTCCTGATTACCAAAAAAAGCACTGTGGCCGTCATCGGCGGCCACTCGGTTTATCAGATTGAAGGGACAGAGCTGATTCCCCTTACACCGGGAAAATCAAAGCTAGACGGCCGCAATTCGGAGGAGTCCCGTTTCCTTGCTATTTTACACAACCTCGACCTCACTAGGTCTTTCTACTACAGTTACTCTTACAACATCACCCGAACCTTGCAACATAACATTTCTCGTGAAAGGAATGTCCTTGCTCGTGGTCTCCGTATCTCGCCTGATGAAGATTATAACTCCATGTTCGTATGGAATACGCATCTCCTACAGCCGGCCGCTAAAGCATTACGGGCCCCATATGATTGGTGCAGACCTATCATACATGGTTATATTGACCAGGCAGGTATGGATTGCTGATATTCACTGGCCTCCCCGGCGTCTTTCATTCTGTCTTCGTCCTCGTTTAACCATTTTACTTCAGCTCTTTCTATATACGGTCGGACCGCTCACATCACCATTATCGCGCGACGGTCGCGGTACTTTGCTGGTGCAAGATTCCTCAAGCGCGGTGCCAATGACTCTGTAGGATACCCTGCCCTTTTATTTGACCCTCCACCTGTTCCAAATCAATCTTGACGTGCTAACCTACGAAAAGGGATATGTGGCCAATGATGTTGAGACTGAACAAATTGTCTCTGTAGCTCTAACAACATCATTCCATGCACCTGGACCAAACCTCTACTGTAGCCCACAGTACACATCATATGTGCAGCATCGCGGAAGTATACCGCTTTATTGGACTCAGGACAACACGGGCGTCACGCCCAAACCTCCAATTGAACTCAATTTAGTCGATCCTTTCTACAGCGCTGCGGCCTTGCACTTCAATAATCTTTTTGAACGTTATGGCACACCAGTTTATGCTCTCGATCTGGTCAAATCGAGAGAACGTACTCCGCGAGAGTCGAAGCTCCTCGTCGAGTATACCCATGCGATCAACTACCTCAACCAATTCCTTCCGGAAGGCAAAAAAATCATCCACAAAGCATGGGACATGAGTCGCGCTGCTAAGAGTAGAGACCAGGATGTCATTGGCACTCTGGAAAGCATCGCCGAATCCGTCCTTTCTACCACCGGATTTTTTCATAATGGGGACGGCTTAGACTCCCCAGCGAGGGTGCAGAACGGGGTGGCTCGCACAAACTGCATCGATTGTCTTGATCGAACCAACGCGGCACAGTTTGTCATTGGAAAGAGGGCTCTCGGCCACCAACTTCATGCCTTGGGCATTCTGGAAAACACGTCGATTGACTATGACACAGACGCCGTCAATCTTTTTACTCACATGTACCATGACCATGGCGACACGATCGCTGTGCAATATGGAGGCTCGCAACTTGTCAACACGATGGAAACATATCGCAAGATCAATCAATGGACAAGTCACTCTAGAGACATGATCGAGAGTTTCAAACGGTACTACAACAATTCGTTCCTCGACGGACAGAGACAAGAGGCATACAACCTTTTCCTTGGGAATTATATCTTTGCGCAAGGCCAGCCCATGCTCTGGGACCTGGCTACAGACTACTACCTTCATCACTCCAACCCAAGGACCTGGTTTGAACAAGCCAAGAGGGACTACATCCAATGGTATGCCCCTGAAAACTTAGAACCACGGATCCTCCCCGTCTGTGGGCGATCAACGCTATCCAAGTTCCCTGTGTCGTTCGTTGATGATTACTGGATAGAGTATTACAGACCGGCGACCCTTTCTTCGTTTTTGAAAATGTTCTCGTACAAGATGAACTCGACAATCAAGTACATTCCCTTTAAGTCCGCACAGGATGGCCGCTACGACCTCAGTCCCTTTAAAGTCCGTGTAGTCGTACCCGAGCTTGAAGGACATGACAAAAAAAGGAACAAGAAAACGGTGACAATTCTTGATCCTCGCGAGAGAGCCCGAACTAGGGAGGATGGTAGTGCCAAAGGCTCCTCGAACGCATCGCCTGCCAGTGGAATTCAGCATTGGCTGCAGCCAACGCAAGCAAATCATTTCGAGCATGGTGAAGAGAAAGGCTCCCTCGCCGAGCACTCGCCAAAGTCAAAGGCGACAGAACTCGAGAAGACCAGAGCTGCGCAGTGGACTTTCACGCGTGCAGTCTATGAATCTCTGAATCCGCACGTTAGTGCTCAAGAAACCGAAGATTACGCACGATATATCAGCCACCCCCAGAACCTGCCATTGGTGGTCTCGGCGGAGACTCCAGTAGAAGTTGACAGTGAGTACCACGAGTATGTACATGGAGACTGGCAAACCGTCGGACTCTTGCCAGTTGGCTCTGACGACGAGTGGGCGACATACTCGGAGCTTCTTCGCGTGGGGGAAAACCCTCTGACGGTGACGGAAGAAGACGCGCCAAAGAAAAGGTACAAAGCTTATAGAAAGTGGCTGCGAGGCAAGTCCTTCTTCAAGCAACAGCCAGTCGATTAGCCTGTTGGCCGTCTCAGACTTTTCTTTTGCCAACACTGCTTATTTCAAACAGATTGCCGATGCCCGATCCAAGCGCTGCTAGCGCTGCTAGCCCAGCCAAAGTTTCGCTATGGTCAACATGGTTGTCTTGCAAGAGGCTAGACAACAATTTTGCCAATCGGGTCAAGGCCCCTTCGATATCCATGATATCCATGTTATTGCTCCCCAGTCTACTCTCCTGTGCCCCTCTTGGCTCATCCTGTAGATTTTGCCAGCACAGTACGATAATGGCGATGATGTCATTCATGTAAGCCGCCTGGATCCGTGGCCAGCAATTGAGAACCGTGCATTCGAGGGCTCGTAAAGCTTCTAGCGTGCTTTCAGGATGAGACAAAGCAAACGGGTCTGTCACGACAGCCGCGTATAGAGGGACAAGATCCTGGGACGCATGTCAGTAGCCTGGCGGTTGGAGTGGTACTGGGATGCAGGATTGTACGCACTTTGAGGTGCTTGCAGGCATGGATACCCAGCTCGTTGAGTATGATGATCGCTTTACTCAATAGCACTTTGACAACTTGGGGGTGTTCAGCAGCATACTGGTAGCCTAGTAAGACGCCTTGGCGCATGAGCTTGTCCAATGACTGCATCTTGCCTTGACCGGCGGTTTTTTTAGACGCCGCCTTCGTTCGCGTTAGCTGTATGAGGATATCATATGCCGGATCTAGCAATTGGGCAGACTCCCCCTCTGGTGTGAGAGTCGGTAGGAATTGCAGGGTTGGTGTCAAGGCTTGCTCCAGAACGCCTCCGAGCCCAGTGTCGCAGAGGACATGTGAGGGGCACTTTTTAACGAAATCCAGTGCTGTTCGTAGTCCACAGAGGCGAAGTTGTGTCGTGGGACTCTCCAACAAGGTCAGTAAAGGGGGAGTGAATGATGGCCAGTGATGCTGTAGGATTTCCGCCTACACTGATAGTTAGCATGCGATTTGTAGGGAGGAAATCCTGCTTCCAGGTGACAGATAGCTTACATCAGACTGTTTCACGGCCCATGAAAGCAGAGTCCTGTGATCACTATCTCGAAAGAACCGCCGCTCTTCTGCTATATCCATTGTAGTCAACCTGGCAAACACTTGACGTCTGTCCTCTAGCACTTGGTTCTCCCTCCCAGACTTCTTGTCAGATATAGCCCGTCGTATAATGTCATTTAAGACAGTGCCAACAATAAATTTGGCTTTTCTATCGCCACGAAGTTGTAGATCTAGCAGTGGCATGGCAGTGGTCGACAACAGCAGCGCTTTCTGTGTGCAAAGAACAACCCAAATCAAGTGCAGCTCATCCATGACATACTTGAATTCGTCTGATAGCCTGACAAGTACTTTCAAGGCACTCCTGGTAGAAAGGTGAAAGTCGGTTCCGCTAGCTTGCGCATACCGCGGGTGAAGGAACGAAATGGCAAAGTTAGCGATTTGTTGAAGGTCGCCGGCATCGCCGCCCTCAAGGTGGTTTGCCTCGAAGCATACATGGATCGCAAACAGAACACTTTTGGCCTGGTTTTTCGATCAATAAGTCAAACCTGAAAATCGGCTCATGGGATGAAAGAAATGCAGATAAAGTAGCCTTTTCTGAACATACATTTTCGTCTGCAGTCCCATGGCTTGCCAAATTGGCTATATCCTTGATGCGATAGCTTCCTGCTGATCCTTAACATTTCAGATGGGTCAGTACACATCGCACCAGGTTAACAAACGGGCGATTATTCTTACTTTTGATCAGATTATCTACTACGGCCTCCCCATTTTGAAACAAATCCGCTGCGGAAAGTTCTTGCAAGACTAGGCGCGGTTCGCTAATTAAATTATTCGGTTCCATGTTGGATTCATGTATTATGTTGGCAAGTAGGGGAAGAATGTAGACTGTGAAAGTGCTGCATTTTACAAGGGGGACCCATAATCGCCTACACCTGATAATTGAATATTTCCTTGGACCACGCAAGATATTCACCGATGCATCTTCTACTTGCGGGTAATAAGAGACAGCTTAGCGTAGTTACTGGCCCTATGAGATCCGTTCTCCCGGGCGTAATAAACTCTACTACTACTACTGTATATTCATTCATACCTACGGAGTACTGTCCATGCATTTCTTTTTTAAAAAATTCACTTCAATTTATCTTTGGGTCTAGTTACCTTGGCTAGCTAATCTTGACTGTGAGCGTGACAGAAACTCCTATCGAGTGAACCTGGAAAAAGATATTCGCCGTAAACAGCTAGGGCATGTAACCAATGGGTTATGTTTCATAATATATAAAATTCAAGGGTATATTCATCTAGCCCATTCTGAAGGATTCTGTACAAGTGTGCATTTGCACTTAAAGATATTCACTCTTCAGGTCCCGGGAATGCCAAGTTCCTTCCCTCGTTGCCTCACTTCGTCAACTGCACCCGAGACGTCCGTATTGTTAGGATTTCGGAACTGCCATGCAAGGCAAATCTCTAATGCTGGGCCCATCCAGCGACCGGGCTTTACCCCTAGAGCTTTGGATAAGAGCCTTCCGTCAACAAGCCTAGCCACTGAGGGAGCTTCCATGAGATCCAGACGTTTAAGTTGTTCTATAAACTTCATCCAACTTTCGAGGAAAGAAGTGACTTCTAATATGAAGTGTTAGTAGCTAAAAGTTTAGGGGTGGGGCGTGGATGGTGAAGTATTGCCGGTACCTGGAGATTTTGCATCCCACTGCTCGAATTTCTCCATAGCCTCGGTCAAGATGGCATACACAACTTGGACTCGCCAGTGGCCTGAGCGAGAGTCCCATCTTCGGATTGACATAGCAAGGGTATCTCGTTCCTGCGAGATGGGCGTTTCGTCAAGAATAGCCTGTTTCGCTGCGATTATATCGTCTCGGTGAAGGTGAGCTGCCGATATCACGTCGCTCAGCTTGTTTGACACCTTGAGTCCATCGCGCGCTACCCTTGTCATGATTGAAAAGTCCGACTTCATGCCTCGGGACGCTTGGCTAGCATCTGTAAACTTGCACCAGGGACAAAGTGATGCAAGTACCCAGGCGAAATACGAGTCCTCTTTCGATTGTACCAAGGTACCGTACAATGATTCAGCGGACTGTAGTCGAGAGAGGTGGTTTAGGCACTCGTACGCTATGGACCACTTAGACGTATCTGGTGGATTGCAGAATTCCTGAGATGGAATGGTAAAGATGGCATGATAAAGCCCTATTCTGTCAATGTGACGAAGTGCCCTAATTGGCGATTTATCTGCAGACATTTATTGGTAAGTGTTATATCTCAATGCCCGAAGCAGTTCGTGTCAGCTCAGACAAACCTTGAAGCATCTTCTCCACCTCGACGCCCACCCGTTCCCGACTGATTTTCACGACCAGAGCCTTCATGACCCGGTCGTCGCTCATGAACGTCTCTGCTTCTGGATCGATTTGGAACCCTAAGCGACTGGCAAAACGGACAAGTCTAAGCACCCTGAGAGGGTCGTCTGTGAAAGTCTGGAGGGGTTCCAAGGGAGTACGGATAATACCCGCTTCTAGGTCTGGAATGCCGTTGGTAAAATCCTCGACCTGCCCAGTGTGAAGGTTATAAAAGAGCGAGTTGATGGTGGCATCTCGTCGTAATGCATCCTCTTCCGGCGTACCAAATTGGACCTCGGGGTTGCGGCTTGTATCAGAATAGACCTCAGTACGGAGATTAACAAAGTCAATTTCCACACCAAAGAGCCGTAAAGTTGCCGTGGCCAGGTTTTTTGACTTCTCCGGATTGGCCTTAATGGTATGAAGGCTACCAAGATCCTCCGGCGCCAGCGAATACTTTTTGATATTTTCCGGGATTTCGCAAAACTCACAGAGTTTTTTACCGAAATCCTCACCCGTCATATTGTTGATGGCCGTATCAATATCATGGCTCGGGATTTTCAACAGTTTATCCCGGACCCAACCCCCGGCCCAGCGTAAGACGAGGGGCCCTTTGTCGGTAGCGTCCTCCTCAACCGACGTGTTCCTATTGATGGAAGCTGTAACATCTAGAAGTAGATTTCTCAAACGTCCCTCATCCTCAGTTAACTGAATGGTGGGGTGCTCCATCTTGGACCAAGGTTTGGCCTGTGTTAAGGCCGAGCGCCGTTTGTCCCCTTTTAATGCAGCACAAGCCTGTACAAAACTACGAGAGCGAATGCTGCGCGACTTTATCAGGCTCCGGGCTCGGTGCATTCTAGGTTTGAGTAGTCCTCATCTGGTGCGTTCAATCATAATTTCGATTGTGTGATGACAGTATGAGATTCTTGAGGATTTCTGTTGGTTTGTTAATTACAAGTACGGAGTACTCCGTAGACTGGGTATTATTAGATAAGTGAATGAATTTTTCCCGCCTCAGGACTCAAAGGTACAACAATACGGAGTACGGAGTAATAGTATTAGTACAATGTACTCCGTACTCGATCGTCTTCGATCGTCTTCGATCGATCGTCTTCGCCAGCTCCACCATCAAAGCCAAGGTGAATTGAGGAAATATCATCATACTATTTCTTCTATTCCATACAGATGTGAAGTGTTAATACATTGCGTGCAAAGCTTTGATATTTTTAACAGAACCAAAAAAAAATAAAAAATAAACCAACGGTACGGAGTACAGATTGTAGAGAAGAGTTCCCTGGAAAACAGAAACGACAATGGCTAGGTAGTACAAATGGGAGAGCCGGATTGAAAGCAACATTGCGTAAAACACTAGACCGAAGAAATACATCACTCTTCTAGGTCAATCGCATCGGGGTTGGCTGCTTGTATCTCGTGTGGTTTCGTGACTGCATCCGAGCTCGATGGCACAAAGCCCACTGGCGCCCTCGCCTGTCTCTCCAATGCTGCCATGGCGTTGATAGTTTCTTCGTCCGAAGTCGAATTTGGTTGTAACTGGCCGCGGGCAAGCGCTTGCGATGCAATAAAGTTGACATCGGTGTTATACTGAGCCTGTACACTGCGCTTGATCCGCAGCATTTCCCTGAAGGTATCCTCATTTCCATGTTGAACCTCGAAATCCTCCCATTTGGACCAAAAGTTGGGATTCGTTCTCGGATCGCAGAACTGAGAGGCGTGTCCATAAATTGCTCTCGCCCGATCGATTTCGCCCAATCTCTTCTCCATATCGGCAAATTTGAGACACATATCGCGCGCCTCGTTGTCTGGGAGTGTTGCAATTGCCTTCTCGTAGATCGGTCGTGTCGAAGGCAGGCCAAAGTTGGATGCCGACTTTGTAATATAAAAGTTGAACATGTCGGCTCGATCCTCATCAGCGACTGCTCTAGTTGCACGTTCGTAAATGCGCATCGCATGTCTTGCGAGACCTCTGTCCTCTTCAAGATTTCCATACATCAGATATATGACCTTGGCAAATTTGGGAGGACAACCCTCGACGGCTTGTTCGAATAAGTCCCGAAGACGTTCGATACTGATCTTGCGATCCACTGCTTTAGTGAGGTACAGGTTCCAAAGCTCAAATGCAACAGGATAGCTGAACAAATCCAGACCCCTTTCGTAGATCTTGAAGGACTCCTCGAAATACCCGTTCTCTTCAAGTAGGTTTGCGTAGTTGACAACCGTCTGCGGTGTTGCAATCCGAAGCTCAAAAATGCGTTCATACACCTTGGTGGTCTCTTCCAGTGAAGCAACACTCTCGACTAGGTCTACGTAGAAACTCCAAAGTTTCCAGCTCTTGTGAACGCGTTGCTGCGGGGTGAGACATTCGTCAAAGTAATCGACTGTTGATCTTTTTGGTGCTTGGACTGCCCTAGCCATGATCCGGACTGCTTCGTCGAAATTCTCGCCGCGCAGTTCCATCTCAGCCCATTCGATCCACATGTCAGCAAGCTCCGCAACAGACTTAAACGGAACTTTGACAGCCTTCTCCATGATAACTCGAGCCGTTCGAATGTCACCAGATTCAGCGTATAGTTTCGCATAATTGGCCCAAAGCTGGTGGAAAGCACCCACGGCCTTGCTAGGCTGTATCGCGGCGATTGCGTCGGTGTACGTCCGCACAACTTCGGCTTTATTTTCTCCCCATAAGGCGACCCTCTTTTCCCACTCGGCTACACTGTTGTGATTTTGGCGAAGAAGAACATCGTTAAGGAGGAAGGGCCGGCGATCCATCAGTTGTTCGAAACGCATGAGCCGTATATCAAGCTCAAAATCTGCGTCGTCGTCATTATCGGCACGACTTGATGCAGCTTCCATCAAAGCGCCAATGATAGACTCTTCAAACTCGATGTACGAGTCGAAGATAAGCGTAAAGTCACGGACCGTCATTACCGATGTCACTCCCTCTTCGAAAATGTCTCGTGCACGTTCAAAGTTGCCTCGGCGAATCCAATATGTAGCTAGTCCGCACCAGAACTTCCCACGCTGGTCCGAAAATTTGCTGATACCACTCCGAATGATGCTTTCTGGGTTGATTCCGCTATCTACTCCAACGTCAATATCAACGGCATGCTCAACAAGGAGATCGATCATTTCCCCCCATAACTCGTAATGTCCATCCCCACGCTTACTACGAAAATTGGGGTTGTTGAGGACATCGATATATTTCCGGACAGCCTCATTGTAATGGCCACTGTGGACCAGAAGCTCAATGAAATCTTCTGCATCTTCGGGGTGAACTTGCATATAGCGCCTCCATATCTTGACGGCTGTGACTCCTCCAACAGAATTTGCAAAAGTTCGATACAAAGACCATATTCTGTTGTGTTGGGTAATTGGAAGCGCCCGTAGAGCGCGGTCGAACGTCCTGCGTGTCTCGGTGACCTTGGGTTGTTGCATTAGAAATTTGAGGTACATTTCCCAGATCCGTGGCATCTTATTTAAGAGAATTAAAGCCCTGTCAAACAATGCGTTGACTTTGTTGAATTCATGGAGGAAGAGGGATGCGTTCAGCGATGCAACGTGCGCTTGTCGGAATTCGAGATACTAAAGACAGGTAAAGTTAGACAGTGCAATGATATCAAGGAGTGCAATGGTGTGGTGGTACAAACCAGCTTCCACAACTTGTACGACCTAGGCAATTGACAACACGCCCGTTCCAGTACAAAAGCCTGTTCCTCGAGTGTGCCATGCTGGCGTTTGAACGTAATGTACGCAAGCCACGGCTTGGTACTTCCCGGGTTCCGGAGGATGTCTTGCTCATATATTGAATCTTCGTCAAACTAGAGTTGATGGTTAGATTACTCGGGCAGGGATATGAAGGGTAGGGGTTTTTTCCAAAAGCCATACCACTAGATTCAGGCTCGAGCATATCCGTGGCCTCTTTTGGGGCGGGTATCTGGGAACGGTCATCTTTTCATCGGTGGGGTTGGGACGGAGGCAGGGCCTGATAGACACTCTCCGTGAAGGATACCAGAACTTGGTCGCGTTCGAGATGATACTAAATACTAATGGATAATACATACCCAGTCTCGGTGTTGCATGAGTAAAATATCAAGTGGAGAAAAGCCCCGATACATACAAATTAAGTGGGTCCATACCTTCAGTTCTTGGGTGCGTCAGAAGACCCCAGTATGCTTGGGAGACGCCATTGCAGTGCAGTTGCAGTGTATGGAGTACATTGTACAAGTAGAGCTACCCCCTGCTCCCATGAGTTGAGAGTCCCCCAGTTGACAATCTCTTATCCTATCCAAGTATAACATTTGCCAATGTCTGGGGCCACGGTAATATAGACCTCCACCCTCTTGAATCTCCTTGGTATCTAATCCTCGTTCTCTGTGGCAGGATCGAGAAGCGGTGTTTCCTACCCGTCAGTCCCTTGGACTGATGAAGGCGAAACTAAAGGGTGCTGAGACTGGCCATAGTTTACTGAAACGAAAGTCCGAGGCGTTGACGAAGTAAGTTCATGATCGATGGTACTTTTGTGTAGCCTTCTTGCTAAACATTCCTCTAGGCGTTTCCGAGGTTTGACTGCTCCATGCATCCTATATTGATACCCCGACACAAACCGCTCACAAAATGCACAGAGATCACCCGGCGTATCGATGAAGCGAAACGAAAGATGGCTCGTGTCATGTCAATTGCTGCATTTTCTCTGGCTGAGGTGTCCTATGCTGTTGGCGGTGATATCGGCTACCAAATTCAGGAGTCAGCCAAATCAGCACGATTTCGCATTCGTACACGACAAGAGAACGTATCTGGCGTTCTCCTGCCTGCATTTGAGAGTTATCTGACTGAAGGAAATAACGACTTCGGTCTAACTGGACTAGGGAAGGGCGGTCAACAAGTACAGAGGTGTAGAGAAACATATGCACGTGCGGTTGAAGCTCTTGTGGAACTAGCGAGCCTGCAGGTTGGTTGATCTATATCCTTCACCCCAAACGTTGGCTAACTGTCCTGAAGACTGCGTTTGTGATCCTAGATGAGGTGATTAAAGTCGTCAACAGACGAGGTATGCCCCTTCCAAGCACCTGGTGTCTTAGGGACATAGCTAACCAGACTAGTGAATGCGATGTGGGTTTACAGGTCGCTGGCATGTTTTCTTGTCGGTTTGCTAACCAAGACTAGTGAGCATGTGATCATTCCCAGGACGGAGAATACTATCAAATGTAAGGTTTACTCGACATGGCAGCTGGTTTTTTTTTTGATGCTAATACCATTCCAGACATCAACTCCGAACTAGACGAGTTGGACAGAGAAGAGTTCTATCGGCTGAAGAAGGTTTGTAATAATCCCAGCCCGAATTGTGATAGAAGGCGTACTCACTCATTTCAATCGACAGGTGGCCAACAAAAAGCAGAGGGATAACGCTATTGCTGATGAGGAAATGAAACTGAGGAGGGCGCAAAATCCAGCCACCAGCACGGAAACTGATGATGCTGCAGGTTCGACGCAACCAGACCTTCTCGCCGCGGAGGATGACGATGTAATATTTTGAGTAGACTGTTGAGGCAATTCTCAGTTAGTGATAACCACGCGGTTTGCATCGTCGCCGTGCCCACTCGGGTTGCCAGAATAGTGTGCATCTCCTTTGTTTTTCTTTGAATATGGGTATAATTTGATGTCTCGACCGCGGGGTTTCTCCTTTCTCTTATTGCCTTTGATATGTGACTTTGATCACCTGTGGGCTCTCTCCCACTGCTAGGCCTGCTGTATTTTCTTTGGCTGTAATGGCACCCTGCTCCGTCTCGTATTCCACGAATGCGATGCCTTTTCTGCCTGGTACCTGGCGCACTTCTCGGAACCCATCGAATCGATTAAACACAGCAATGAGGTCTTCCACACTGCAGTTCTCGGGAATATTTTGAACAAAGAGAGTCTTGTTGGGCGGTAGGTACTCGTCGGGGATGACGGCAGATGTAGAGACACTGGTTGACTTCAGGCCAGCTCCGCGGGCTGGTTTTGATGCTAAAGGACCGGATTCGGCTGCAACTCCGGATCGTTTTAATCGTTTTTGCTCCTCTGCGGCTTCTGCGGCTTTTCGTTTGTCTGCGATGACTTGAACTTAGCCCCAATGCTTAGGCAGAAATGAAATCGAGCAATACAACCACGAGTCTAGCTCCCGAGTTGAGTGCAAACATACCCTTCTCAGCAAGTCTCCTGCGCTTGTGTAGATCGAACTCTTCTTCGCTGCAGTTAGCCATGACAGTAGCGTCGCTCCTTGTCCTGGCCATTGATACCTGCATCGGCTTGTCAAAGAGGTCAAACCCATTCACTTCCTCTACTGCCGCCAGGGCAGACTCTGGTTTCTCGAAGACAACAAACGCTTGACCCTTTGCCTTGAGGTTTGTTTTGGCCACAATATCTACGACGGTTCCATACTCGGAAAATATTTGCTCCAGTGCGGTTTTCAAGGTCTCAATCTTGACCCGTTCCTCGAGATTGTGAACATAGACACTACAAGTTGTCAGTAACAATGCATAGCTATAGTGCCACGGGCCTCCCGTTCTCAAGAAGTTTCGAAGCGACGTACGTAGACACTGGCTGGTTGGAGTTCGGCATGCTGATAACTCGCTCGTGATGATATACTTTGTTTATGGTGCTCAATTGTGTTACGGAGAGGGTGATGTGTAGCTGAAGAGGTAAGGCTGACTGACTAAGAAACTAATTCGACTTGGTGGATATTTTATTTTAATACCGGGAAAATTTACTGGGTCCCCTGTGAAAACGTAGCTATAGCAGGCCCTTCTTCACCACAAAGCCTAGTTGAATGTATATACCCCTCCATGAAAACTGTGTAATAAGACTACATGCTGCTATCTTCGTCTTCTTTTTTTTCCTGATTTCAGGAAAAAAAGTCTATCTCACTCAACATTTCTGTGTGTTTGGTAACTTTGCCAACCTAAGCACTAGGATTGTATTATGCGCGTCTAGTTATTTTGAATCCCTTCCTTCGTTAAAGGTACCATCCTCGGGAGCTTCATCAAGGGAAAGGTCCTTTTGTAGATCCGGTAGAAAGCGGTCCAGTCGCTTCCAGGTACCAACCCATAATTCCTGCTTGCTTGCGTCTTCGCTTGCGGAGACCAAGTATCCATTGCTTGCCATGAAAAGGACAACGTTTTTCAGATTCTCGCGAACCGCTTCCTCCTAATATCTTGTTAGTTGGGGTTCCAACTATCTAAGTTTCCGTGGAATGGTTTTCTTACCAAAACATCGCCCTGCCCGCTATTCATAAGGCGATCCATGATCTCAATTATCTTCATCCATAGTTCAACCATCCCATTCCAGGTCGAGAGAAGGACGAGACATTGGAGAAATACTTTACAAAGAAGCGAAGCTGCCTGGACTCTCATCTCAGACATGCCATCCCGATCAGACAAGAATACCTCGGGTTTCAAAAGCTTCGAAATCAGGGGAAACAGAACTTCGCCGAAAATTGCCGTCCATTCCTGATGCTCACTACAGATCAAGTCTGGGGAAAGAAGAGACCGCTGGAGCGATGAGAAGGCTAAGTGCCGGACATCTCGGCAAGGGTTGGTACACTGCGCCGTCAACGCCACAAAAATTGGCAGGTAGTATGTGGCCCAGGCTATGAAACGTCTCACAGTTAGGAGGAGCACAACAAATTGGAATGCTTAATTACTTGCCTTCACTACTTTCCAAGTGGGATTGCTTCATTAGATGAGGTACCCGGCTTGCCATGCTCTGGATCGCCCCAATTGCCTTCAAGCCCCTTTCCACGGCTTGTTTCCTGTACAATTGATCAGTTAGTGACTACTACAGGTCGAGTGGGAAACTATTGCAACGTACTGGGCGCTTCCAATTGCCTGCGTCCGGTTAACGAGATTGCGTGAAGCCTTGTCGTGTTGCCAGGACGCGGATGCGAATTCATTCAGGAGAGAGATCGCCGCTTCGTAATTGTCGGCAGTGATTGCCGAAGGAGAGCCCGACATTCCCAGTTCGAGTGTGTCATACACATCCTGGGCAAGATGAGATCGAGCGAGGATACCTTTGAGAATTGCCCAAAAATCGGGCGATGTCATAATCTCGCTCCTTAGTGGTCCGGGCTTGGCAATGCATAGCTGCAATCCTTTGAGAACAAGTGAGGCAGTTTGTACGAGATAGTCCGGAGAGAGTGCAGAGAGGGTGTGAAGGAAAACGGGAACGTTGATCAGGTCATAGTCCTAAGCGGAGACAAAGTCAGCATACATCACGGCTTAATCGGAACAAGTCAACACGCAAGTCTAGCACATACGTAACCGCATTGAAGAAGTCTAAATAGGTAAAAAGCTGCGCGCGAAACGGTAGTGGCATGGTGTGCTGGTGCATCTCGAAGAATTGCCTGGAGAGCCTGGGTGATTCGTTTACCAAGTATCTCCAGCGTATCGTCATCGCGCAAAGCAAGTTCGGTAGCAAACTCAAGAATGTACACGAGCGTGGGATCGTATGATGGAGAGCTAGATACGTTACCCTGTACAGAAGAAGCAGCGCCTGCTGGACGGTCCGTCTTCACGGTGATGACCGACGAACTGCCCTCTTCTGGCAGGTGGTCTAGTAAAGTATCCACGAGACGGCCCAAGGCAGAGATATCCAAGGTTCTACCCACATTGTCAGCAACTGCAAAGCAGGCAATACGAACACCCTGCCCAATCCTTTATGAACTTACATTACATGCTCGAAGATTTCGGCCATATGGCATTGGTTGACACAATCAACTGTGCAAAGAGTACTCTCGAGCTCCTCATCAGACGGTTCAGGGGGGTCGTCTGCTGCATAACTGGATATGTAAGAGGTGAAAGCAGAAAAGAAGCCTGCCTCGCTGGATTTTGGCCCGCGGTCAACTATCTGCGAAGGAATCTGTAGTGGTATTGGTGGGCTCGCTACAGGGCTGGACTGGCGGGTTGAAAAATATGGGGGAATCAGGGAGTTGGTGAACAGATTGAGCCAGATGTGAATGATCTACAACATGTTAGTATAAACAGGCAAGGGTGATGAGGCCACGCACATGTTTCCAGCTGGATGTGATCATATGCTCGTTGCCTCTGATGACACGAAATAGGACCAGCATGGCAAGCTGGGCTCTGAAGTCACGGCCGAGTTTCACAGCCAACTCGCTGACGATGACACTAGAATCGCCAACCTGAACTTCAGTGTTTAGCTGAGTACTCGAGGGCTTTTCTGTTGCGATGGTAGTCATATGGCTGAGGCTATATATAATCTGGTCAAATGCCTCAGTATTTCCGTACTTCGCAGCAATACGTGCACACTCATCGAAGCCTGTGATGACACGGACGAACACAGCATCATCAGACGCCGACATGAACACATAGGAAAGTGTGGAGATAACGGGCTTCCAGGTAGTTGCAAACATTTCGGCATCGTATATGTTCGTGTTGCACTGCACCAGTGGGGGTGTGGTTTGAGCCTTCAAGAGCAATTCTCTCCATGCATAGTCGAAGGCATGCTTGTTCGCGTGTTCTTCTGGAAGAATAATTTCGTTCGACTTTATCGAGCTGAAAATTGCTTGGAGATATTCAGGCGCAAAATTTTCGCCGTTGTTCTGCCCACGGAGATTCCTGGAGAAGTCTTCACATGTCATGCGCTTGACATTCTTGACATTTGGGTTATGTTGGTCGGTATTGAGGAGGATGATGGCGTATGTGAGAATATAAGCTCCATCCTTGTCTGCGACCTCGCTAGGGGTGGCATTGGCGCAGTACTTCTCTGAAAATGAATTAACGAGTCTTGCGATCAGTGGCGCTTCGCCGGGGAGGCGAAAAGATTCGAGCAGTAGTCGAAGTGCCTCGTCCACACGCTTTCCCGAAAAGTCGAATAAATCTAAGAAGGCTTCTAAGATTGGTTCGTTGCCCTTCTTAGTCAAAAAGTCACCGAGAACTTTTTTTGAAACTCTCGATGTACCCTTTAAGAAGACTGCGACAGCAACCGGGTCACTGGCGTCTTTGATGATGCCTTGGCTTTCAAGATACGCGAGGCCTTTTCGGGGATTTTCGTTGAACTTGGATGTTCCAGTAATGATAATTCGCTTCCGTAGCCGTCGTTGTTTGAGGGTCTCGGCCTGAGGATAATTCTCTGTTATGGGCGCATGATCGGCACGCTCTGCCATGTACTGGATATACCTCAGTAGTGCGTCTAAGCACAGAGGCGGGACACTGGTTGTACTCCAGGTGGCAGAATCGGGCAGTGCATTTCGCGAGAGAAGCCCAATCATATCCTCACAAAGATCAGCCCGGTCTTCGTCACAGTCATAATTAACAAACAACTCGACCATGAAGTTTGGCATACGGGTCAGTACGCCAATACATTCAACCATGGCTTGTCGAGCATCAGGTTTCCTAGTCCCACCCTCCAATCCCATTTTTTGTCGGTCCTTGACGAGAACAGGGGTTGATCTCCCACTGTTCTGAGAAGGGGGTGCTTTGATAAGTTTTGGCCTCTGTGGAATTCCTGAGTAGATAGCAGGGTCTATGCCTGGTTCCTTCGGAATTTCGACCACGGGGTAGAGGCAAGCCACCAAATAAGAGAGAAATAGCTCCTGTTGGAGCTTCAAGATGGCGCGACAGGTGGATAATAGGGTACTTGCGACAGCCAATGACTCTTGAAGAACATCTGTATTATCGGTCCGAACAAGCTGTAAAAGGTAAGAACACAGCCCGTCGGCGACAATTGTTGCAAGCGCTTGATGTTGCGAGATAGCTGGTCCAGAAACTTCCAATGAGACATGGATGATGCGTAGGGCCATGATTCTCATGCCATCAGAGTGTTGGGGATCATTTGGGTCAAGAAAACTGACCAAAACTCTAAACAGTTCTCGAATTGCCGGCAAAGAGTAGGGTCGGAGGTCAGGAGATTCCATTGACTCGGTATTGGTATCGTTAGATCCGGAATCTTCTGCTTCTGATGACGACTCACTGGGTTCCTGCACGACCCCTTCCTGCACCAGCCGCCCCGGCTTCTCTGCATCTGCGCTTGCTCGCTCTCCTGGCTGGGGCGAGTTGGATGTGGATGTCCTTGCTGCCAGTGCTATCTTCGTAGAGGGGTCTTCAATGTTGAGCCCATCCGCCCCGTTTGGCACAGTCTCTTCACCTTCAGACAGCTCCTCATTGCTGACCATGTGTTTTAGATCTTCGAATATGATCTGGCACATTCTCACCATAGTGGCTTCTGCTGTCTGCCGCAAGACTGGGGAAAATCGGGGCTGTGAGCAGATAGCAAGGCCACGACCCATCATATCACAAATACTCTCGTCGCTTAAGATATCACCAGCTGGCCCCGATATCATGTCTTCCATTAGGTTCAAAATCATGAGCAAAACAACTTCCATTTGACCCGAGTCGCTAAACTGGCAGTGTGTCAAGGCAGCAGACAGAGACTGCATCGCAAGGGCGAACCGTGGAGACTGTGGGCAGACAAATCCATAGGCAAGAAACTTTCGAAGTGCACCCAATGCGAGAATCGTGATTGGGGCAGCGGTTCCCTTCGTCTGTATGATTTGGAGGAACGGGTAGAGGAGAGAAGGTGCATCAAATGTCCGAATTTCTAATCCATTTTCTTGTCAAAACCGTTGATTTGAGCGATTCTCGATGGGAGGGTATACCTTTGGCACCAGCAAGATCATGGCGAAGCTTGCCGAAATTGGACATCAAAGGGTTGTCTTGAACAGCCTTGCCGCCCTTTCCGCGTAGGCCCCAGCGATTGAACTGGAGAATTTCGGTGGCATCATTTTCAGGAAGCGCCCCGTCGGGGCGCTGGAGTTTGGGAACATCGGGAGGCCCTAACCGGATAGGATTTGGGTTTCCTCCTAGTATTGCTGATACCGATGAGCTTGAGGAGGGTGCTCTCTTTCGAATTTCCGAAGTGATCGCGATACACTCAGATATAACCAACGATATGGGATCGACAGATACAGAGACAGGGTGGCTTCGATATCTCATCCGTGGTGGCATATAGTTATTTGATTGACTCGCAGTATTGGTGAGGTCCATTGTCCTAGATGCAAGGTGTCGGAGAGGTGTCAGGGCGTGGTTTTGGTCATCGTGTTTTGATAAACGGCTGCTCTCTATACAGATGTATCGTTCGAAGACCATACATGGATAAAATCGATTTCTGGTAAGTCGGAAGGAGGTTGAGGTGGCTTACCCAAAGTTATACAGTACAGCAAGGTGCCACTAAAGTATACAGTAGGGTAGGAGCCCAGTTACTGTGGCTGGAGATATTGTGCCCAATGACACTAGCTGGCTGTCAATCAGGGGAAGGGCACAATTAGATCATGAGAAGAGAGGCAGAAGAGGCCCAGTAAACCACACAACTACAGTGACTGGGGGGCAATAATGTCGTAGGAGAAGATGGAAAAGAGCTAGGGGGTTTGGTGGGAACAAGGTGTCCAGAGGGCTCTTACACCTAATTGGTCCCTAGCCCAGGGATGTGGCTTCTCAGCCTTGCCCCACTAAGACACTATCATTGACCCTATTCCTTATTCTTTAGAGACCTTCAATCATCAATAGTTAATGAATTAATGAATATTTGTTAGCCTGCTAACTTTCACGGCTATCCTCCAACCTGCACTATTTCTACTAAAATTATTCCATCATTTTGGTGTTCTTGTCTATTTTGCAATAATCTAGAAAAGCATTATGACTGCTTGTCGCTCCATACCATAAGTTCCATTTTCTTGAATCGGTTTAAACAGAATGACAACCTACCGCAAAGTACGAGATAACGATAACATACGCCAAATCAACTATCAACTCCTATTCTAATGTTACAGATTTATCCCTTAAATGGAAAGGTTATTCATGTCGGATTTATCCTTTTCCCATTGGTTGTTTGTGTCGGCGAATTCTTCCTTGATTCTCCTGGCCTTTTCAGCCCTCTCCTGCTCCTCCTTTTCACGAACAAGTCTCTCGCGTTTCATTTCCTTGACAAATATTAAATTCAGGCCACTCCATTCATTAGCTATCGGTTAATAGACTCACCTCCATGTGTTTAATGTCGTCGACACTTGGCTCGTAAAGGTGCCAGATTGTATAGTGTGGGAGACCTACAACTGAGAAATCCATACGCTTGGCCATCTAAAGCAATATGTCAACAGTCCATGTAGCCCAGTCTTGACTTTGATGGTTACAATTTACCTTGCCGAATCCTTCGGTCTCTGCATGCTTTTCAAAGCTGAAGGCTGGGAAATGTACACCAGACCTGAAAACATGAGCCTTGGCGAGAATACTCACACCGCCAACGCCGTCAAGCTCCATCTCCATGTCGGGATTGCCGTACGGGTCACGTAAATAAGCCAAGTGTGGTCTCCACGTAGCATACTCTCGATACCCCTCCACAATCACATCATCTTCACCAAGAGTTTCGGCAAGGGCCAGTGCTGTTTCGGACTCCTGCCACGAATTGAGATCGTACGCTTGCTGACCCCCTAGCCAATCTGGAAGAGGACGCCATACATCTGTCGCCACTGTTAGGATATAAAAGCACCCATCGTACCAAAGTGTAGGGGGACAAACTCGGAACTATGATGTCTTTGTTATGGCGCATCAGGTCCTCAAGAATCGTGAATGGGGCTGTTTCAACATCGACATCTCTCCAATATACCCATGAATGATACGGTTTCAAAGCAGCACTGAGGAGCCAGTTGCGGGCCTGTGCCATGAGCTTCCTCCTGCTAGCCTGTGCAGCAAATCCATGCCTGCTTTCAAAATCTTGATCAACTTTTTGGCCAAAGTCCTTCTCGATGATAGAAATCTCGCCAAAGTGCAGCCGCTGGTCATCTTCCGCTTGAATTTCCTCCAACATGGCGGACAGGAGTTCAAGAGTGTTGTCCTTTGAGTCAGAGACCAAAAAAGACAAGTCTATCAGGTGGTGAGGATAAGTGAAATTTCTCAAGTGGGAGATGAACATTGGTATATGAGCCTCAGCGTCCCGCAGAGGTACGCATAAGAGGATTCTCTCTTCTCTTTCCCATCCACGGGCCGTTCCTTGGGCATTACTTAAATCATAGTACTTGATGGTCTCCAAGTAACGAGAACCGCTCGTGGATAGCAAGCTAAACGAAAACGCGGACGCCTTTGAATCCCGGGGCCATAGGATGAAAATAAGAACAGCAATAACGAGTAGGATACCTGCAAGTCGTAATAAAGAAGCCCTACGTCGTATATTCGAGGAGGAAGAACGCGGCCGATACCTAGGAGGTGGTGTGAGAAAAGTCAAGCTTGGGCAGGCGTAAAAAATTGACGCAAACCTGTGAGGAGATATGTCAAATGTGTTCCCTCGGGGGTACCCATTGGCGAACGCCCCGGGATGCTGCCTGGCCATCATTCTGTTCGTAATCGGCGTATTCCCATACAGCGATTGACTAGAAAATATACAAAGCGGGTGCTACCCAATTTCATGGGAACGAAGGCGTAGGTCAGCCTGGAAATAGTACTAGGAATCCAGATATTGTGGGCAATTTAGCAACCGAGCCCGTCAGAGAAAGTCAATCACGCTAGGTATTACTCTCAAATACGAAGTAGGACAACTGCTCAAGAACAATGTTTCAAAATACTCGGTACCTACGTACGTCATTTCATTAGGAGACAGGCTGACTAACAAAGGGGACTTGGTTTTAGCAAACGAGTTTCACATTGTTAAGTTCCAAAACCAAGGTAATAACGGTTTTTTTTACACTACGGAGTAATAGATATGCATGCATCCTATGACATCTGCTACCAGATTAAATGATTACGAAAGACCAAACAGACAGCCGCCCTTTACTTGCTACAGCTCCTCGAGTGCAGCAGGATCTCAAGCCATTGCTAGCTGTGTCATTCATTACAAGGAGCATTCGCCGAGAATGCATTCAAATTCAAAAAAGGGTTTGCGGAATACAATTCCAGCTGGACCCGAAAAAATTTCAGAGAAGGCATATAAACTCACGTCTTGACATTGTGGGAAGGTGGGGAAGTCGGACAGGTGGCCAGGTGGCTCGGCTAAACGATTGTCAGCGTGTGCGTTCAAGGTTTGCAATAATTTGAATAACAATTAAAAATTGTTTTCGCAAGCATATCAGAAAACCAGTTTACTCATTCAGATAACCCTGCCAGACGCCGGCGACACAGAACGAGCCGTAGGCAACCTGACATAACCAAATTAAAACCCGGAGATCGACTCCACCACTCATCATCGCGCCATGATGAAACTAGAGTGCGGAAGGATGGCTTGAAGGTATGAGATAGTTGAATGGATGAACAAATTCTCATCATCTAGGTCTTAAATGTTTCAATTTTGGGGACATCTCACCATCTTCAGCCTAATTCACGGGAGATTGGATGTTAAACATTCCAATAAAATGATGATTACTACAAGGCAACATGTTAGTACTACTAGTTGCTTGGCGGTATAAGAGTATATGATGAGAATGACTCCAAAACTTCAGACAATTGTTTTTGGTATATTGTTGCGTCTTCATTTCAAGCTCAGAAGCAGAACTGAAAATGTGAATCATCATGTTGGGTCTAGGAAGGTGTTGAAGGGACAGTATTTGCTTACCTGTACTGTTTTACATTGACACCCATCAACTGCGAGCTCCCACGTCCAGTTAGTACCTCGTGGAAATGGGTCCAGTGCATCTTGTACAAGAAGAAAGGAAAATCAGATGGTGATGCATGTTTGTTCAGCGCTCATGTTGATCACGAGAACGAATAGTGAAGGGTTCATCCTTTATATGAAGACGAATGCATGCGTTTCGAAGGCGTAAAAAGTTTTGACATACCAAGAAAGAGATTAGAAGTTTAGTAAATGCGATTGGAAGGGATGTACGGAGAGTATGTACTCGTATTGATAGTTGGGAAGAAGAAAAAAATTTTGGGTGTGGGTGCTAAATTTTCTTTTAAGCTCCAGGAGAAACTCGATAGTGCGATTATTCTTCTTAGTTACACATCCCCACTCAGTGGCCACTCGGCAATACTCAGGTAGAAGAAGGTGGCAGGCAAGTACTAATAGGAGTGAAAATTTAAGGAAGCTCAGGTTAACAACCGCCATCAAGATACATACGGCTTGGGCTGGTCAAACCACTTTTTTTTTCTTTCAATTTCGAGAGGAACAGACGAAAATGGCAGATAGGCGTCGAATAAACGGGCCACTCGCCACTACATTACCGCCTCAATATATCGAGCAACTTGACCAAGGATTGTCAAATGATGCTGAGTCTGATCCAGTCCATGCCAAACAAGCGCTATGTAAGCTTGTTGTCCCCCTTCTGAGAGCGCAGGCAGCACCAAAGAGGCGAGTTGACGTCCTGACTTCAATCATTAGTTCTCAAGACCGGTGTTGCGCCACTAGCCTCCGGTTCAGCATATCTTGAAATAAGGTCCGATTCTGGACAAAATTTTAGTGGTATTTCATCAAGTGGAATGAAGCTCACTTGTACGGTTCATGGCCCAAGAGCACTCCCAAGATCGGCACCATTCTCACCACACCTGGTGATATCCACGCATGTCAAATATGCACCATTTGCTACCCGAAGACGACGTGGCTACCTTCGTGACTCCAATGAACGAGATCTAGGTACTCAGCTCGAGACAGCTCTTCGAGGAGCCATCATCGCTGACCGCTGGCCAAAGAGCGGTGTCGATGTGGTTGTCACAATCATTGAAGGCGACCAGTCTGGTTTTGATTCACAGTCTAACGAAGACACGGAAAACAAGGCGATGTCAGTTCTCGCAGGTTGCATTACAGTGGCTTCTTCTGCTATCGTAGATGCCGGCATTGATTGCGTGGATATCGTTGTGGGAGGCACTGCCATGTTGACCTCTGAGGTGCTATCATCACGGATAAACTCACAAGCAGGGGCAACTTCGAGCCCTGGTATATCCTGCTGCGTTGCGTATCTTCCATCGCGCGATGAAATAACAAACGTCTGGGTTAAGGGCCAATTATCACATTCTGCGAACATATCGCATACTGGACTAATCCGCAAAGCTGTACATGCCGCAAAATCGACAAATCACATATTATCAGAAAGCCTAAAAGAAACTATACCTGGCGTGGTTGTATAATCAGAAGCGCTCAGGACAGGCGGTTTAATGGACACTTATGAACTGTTACGACCCAAATGGATTTCCTGCAATACCTTTTGGCAATTAAGAATCAACTTCTCAGTAATATTTGTACGCGGTTCCCTGTACAACAGAACCATACTACTTGTACACGCTATCCTAGTAGTTTTTTTACGGAGTACTCCGTACACCTTCTGGGATTACTACATGTAGTATTAGTTTACATAGTAATACTCCGTAGTATTATTCAATTGACTTCCAGGAAGCAAAAGAGGGGGGCTAGACCCCACACTTATATGGGGCAATTAATAAAGATAGGTTGGCAGGTATCAGGAACATGGCTTTTGTCCCAACTAAGCTGCCATGGCACCTAGTTGTATGAAGTAATGAGTACTCGTCCAAGCTAACAATACATCATAGCCAGTAATGCCACCATCGCCAGGCCAGAAACACCTCTTTCTCCGACAACAACCACCATTCTAACATTACGGAGTAGTAGCCTTCTTTCCACCGTCTGCCGATCTGTTCAATGTTTCCATCAGTATTCTGTCTTTGAATTTCTTGATTGACTCCCTGGGATCGGCGCGCAGCACTTGTTGACAGAATGATCGATCAAATATTCGGTTTTGTATTGTGTCATCGTTGAACAATCCAGCATCTCCGTCGAAGCCATGCCCTCCCCAGCTGACGGCTCAGGTATCCTTGAAAACCCTGGTGTGTGGCATAATCTTACTAGTTGGACGGCACAGCAGTGGTGGAACACAGTCAACGTATCAAAGTTGGCTCCGACTCTTGAGGAGCTGGTCTGGGCTGGGCCTCGCATAGTCTGGAAGCTAGGCTCCTTCATATCCCTCCCTCATGCGATAGACGATCCCGACCAGCAAGTCATACCCGAAGCCACCAACACGGGCCTTTTCCTTCATACCTCGACAGGCCTTGCCATGGCAAACATGATGACCGATGATCCATCACTAGTGCAGCCCGCCCTTGCTGGGCAAAACTCGAGCGCCTTTGCGGCCAACTTTTCTGTCGAAGGTACAAAAGGCCTCGGCGGTGTATTCAGCTATGCCACAAGCAAATGGGCTCTCTCCTGTATTGCTATGGCCATAATTTTGAACCGAGCCCATATCTTTGCTACAACCAGGCGACGACTGTTCCTGCCATGGACCATGCGACTGGCCCTCAGATGCATCCCTCTCCTTATGTTTATCCTTCAAGCTCGCCAAATCTTGCAATCAATACAATGCCAAACATCCCCTGACTTTGCCATGCTACGCTGGGGCGATGCAACCAAAATTTCCGATCTTTTATTTTCTCAGCCTAATCCAGTGCTCCATGACATTAGCTCGCTGCTTCTAATGAACCCTACGAATGAGGTCACCTGCCGGGCAGTAAAGATGATCCCCCCGGAATCGAATGATCAGTGGTATGAGCTTCATGGCTCTCTTCAACTTCTTTGGCCACTCTTTGGGACATTTTGCCTCAGCCAATTTCTCGAAACGATATCTGCATCTGTACAAGGCCGGCCTTTGACAGCCGAAACTGGCATGACCCTTTTCGAACACTCTCTCGCATTTGCGGAAGCGGACGCTGCAATTGCCGGGCAGCTCAGGTGGGATCTCTTCTCAGAGCCCCAAAACCGCCAAAAGGACGCCATCAGTCCCAACCCAAGCCCTGCTGTTAGTCGCTCCAAGATTCTTCAAAGAGTCAATACTTCATCAGAAGTTCTGCTCGTTGCTTTCTTATCCACCATGAGTCATATTACAAGCCACATTCTTGGAATCCTAAATATGCAATCGCGATTCAGGTTATTAAGCACTGGATTTTGGGGCATATGTTTTATGGGTAGTATCTTATGGAGTGCCACTACATTTTCGCTTGAAGACACCTCCAGGCAAAGTCTACTACGCTTTCCAACAGTCTGCATCATAGGCTTCATACCTCATGTTCTTGTCCTTGCAGGTATTTTGACTTGCGTCCTCATTTACGGCCTTGCATTGGTCCTCAGCGCTCTATCGCCACCGGCATCGCCTTCAGCCAATTGTCTTTCCCTTCGCCAAAGATTTCAATATGCCCAGCGAAACATGCAAGCAAATGTGTCTCTCTCGGGATTTCGTGTCACATGGGAGATGGATTTCTATACAGCTTTGTTGAGAACGGGCTTCAGTGTCATTACTCTAGCTAGCGAAGCCGTGTATCTGAATGAGGACCGAAATATCAATGTCAAGCCTTATACCTGGCTAGATGAGGAGAGATTTAGGGAGATCGAGAACTTGCAACGCCCCAGGTTGAGCATCAACACAAACGATCCAAGATACGACCATCTAGGGACCATGGGACATATTCCTGTCGACCAGAGCGACTTTTCATTAGGATCCAGCGGGTATAGCCGCGAAAGAGCTGCACAACAGCTATCAAAACGGCGGGCGGGCGGGCCGCGGAGGGGCGGTAATGGTGTTGGAGCGTCGGAAAGAAGCAGTCGTTGGTTGATGGCACTTGATTTTGGTATGAACATAACTCGTGTTCTTTTCCGGGCCTGGGCCATCATATGCTTGAAAATTCTCAAGAGATTAGGCATCAGATCAGTTCCAGGCTGGCTACAATGGATGTTACATGACCCGAAGCGCAATTCCAATAATGGCGAGCGGCGCAACCTATCTCGGACGTCCCATGACAACCTAGCCTCGGGCAGCACCATTGCTAAAGGCGATGAAATCGACGTCGAGCAGGAAGTTCGGAAACGTCTATTTAGTCAGGAGGCCGATGCGGATGAGACTAGCCTAGATGCGCATCTTTATGACCTTTGGCTGACTGGGGTACCGTGGGGTCACCTAGACCAAAGTGGCGACTACCAGCCCAAGGTAGGGGATGATTCTGACGATGACGGTAGCATTTCCGATCTTGAAGGGCCCGACAGCGACGTGGAGGATACACAAGACATGTTATCTCACCCATCACTGGACACGGGATACAGAGACACCACTCCGGTAATGGAGAGCCCTATGGAGCTAGTAGATCTCGCACGGTTGTTACAGCCCTTGAGCCCCGAGGAGCGAGAAGAAGCCAACACACTTTCGGCTCACTTTTCGAGCGAACGAACGATGACACGATCTATGTATGCCAGGGCGCAACATTACAAGCGTGCCCAGATCCTAGCTGCCGGCACACCGGGCGTCGTAAGCGAACGATTGACTAGAAGACATACCAGGCTGACTAGAGAGGAGGAGGCCCAATTTCTGGAAGAGATCATCCTTTCTCGACGCAAGTTGCATTCCCAGGCCAGTTCAATGGCTAACCACACCGCGAACGAATTGTCCCACCAGTCAAGTGTATCTGAAGGTCTACTTTGTGTTGTCTGCCAATGTGCCCCAAGAAGTATTATTGTTTGGCCATGTCGGTGCCTCAGTCTCTGTGATGACTGTCGCGTCTCCTTGGCAATGAACAATTTCGAGAAGTGTGTATGCTGCAGGAGGGAGGTTTGTAGCTTCAGCAAGGTATATGTACCATAGTCATTGGGTATTTAACGTGTTGAAAGGTGTACATTTCTTGTTATTGTTATCTTCGGTACACAAGTCTCTATCATTAGAAAGTATTTTCATTTTCATTTTTCAAGGACGAACTACATGCCCGCCCATTCAACACAGAATGTTCGAACGCCCTCAGAAGAATCGGGGCATCCGCCCCCTAATAAGAAGCTTTTCTTGACAGCAGTGCCCAGCCGACCATTGCATACGATGTCAAGCAACGGAATCTCTTCGTCCCATTCATATTCGTTGGCCAGAAAATGTGCATGGAAACGCAAAGGATCTCCAGGATACACACTATAATCCACACCAAATCGAATACCGGGAGTCATGAAGTAGCCCTGTTGCTTCAAGAAGGCACAGAGCGACCGTGCTGGTGGTAGTCGGGCAGTTTCTACCATTGGGGAGCTATTAAATTGCAGAATCTCACAGCTACTGGTTGGGGTAACGATAATAGACTTTTGGCAGGCTATGGTGAGTTCTGATCCACTACCTTGCTGGTCTAAGGGCGTCGAGGCCCTGCTCTGTCTCCCAGACTCGTATTCAAGCGCACCAGGGGCCCCCGAGGGTTGAGAACCGCTATTTTTCTGGATATGCTCCAAGTAAAGCTGAGCCGGAAGAGATTTTCCACATCCTAGGACAGCAAGGTGCGTTGGAATTTCGTCCACAATTATGGCAGCTTTGTTTAGAACCAGAGATCCTGCTTCTGTAGGCAACAACTCAATCGGGATTCCGAGGAATACATTCTGGTTAGGGCTCTGGGGCGATGTTCCAACCAAAACTGAACAAGTATTGTACTTGCGCCGAAGTTGGGATATGTGGTTATGGTCGAAAACAAGAAACCTCCCAGCAATGTGGGCAATTATAATTGCGCTTGTCGATACTGGGGTATTTGATGTACTCATCATGGCCTAGTATCATTATCGTCAATATGCTGTCCATGCAGGTAGGCTGATAATATTTAGGGTGCGGGTAAATGGGATCATAGAATCGTACACGATGTGTCGACAGAGAAAATTCAGAGGATTGACAGATAGATGTGAACATAATCATATCCCAGGTAGGATGTAGTAATGTGGTAATGGAAAAAATGAAGAAGACTCACCATTCGAAAAACCCCCTGATGCAAGACAGGAGGCGGATTTGGCCTGATCTCGCACACCTTTTGGGCACCATGGGTGAGTAGTAGTTTGAGTGTAAAACCCTGTTGGAAAAAAATGTCTTAATCGGCGATTGTGCAGAATTCAATACTCTGCATTTATACTATTTTTGAAGGTGGGCCGTTTCTAGAGCCCCATAGCCCCACATTAGACTCATCAGGCGATATTGTGTGGGGCTTCTACTCCGTACTCCATTTGCTATGCTGTTGGCCCAAGGTTTATCAAAAATTAAGAGATGACTTGACTTGAGATTTTTCGTCTTTCTCTGGTGTAATGTCCCCTAGTGGCGGGAGACTCAGAGATTGTAATACCATTCCTTTTGTTAGGTTTAATTTGAAAGAGAGTTGTTCTTGGGACTTGTGTACCTCGATACCACCCCCTCTTTCATGGAACATAGGAAAACGGTGAAATCTTACAACCCCAGAAGCCGAGTCAAGTTCGGGCATCTTCACCTGCGAAGTTATATGAAGGACCCCGTCGCTCAGTATCTCTAACCACCGGGCTAACCCGGATTGGCGTGGCTGCATGGTAAGCGGCATGGAGATCATGACAGCCAGCCTATTGGAGTATGTGCGCAGAAGAGCTCGGAGCTCATGAAACAAGGGAAGGACTTGTTCGGGGTTGTTTAAAGCAAGATTGTGGACTGTGGGCGACAGAAGCGATGGGATAATTACCCGGTGTATGTTATTCGATATCTCCAGCTTTCGGGCAAGATTTTGAGTAAATTTAATTATTGATTCTCGTTGGTCAGGGGTTTCGAAACTCGACAGTGGAAAGGTGTTCAGCGTGGTGGTGTGCAAATTCCCACGGATCTCTGTAGTTTGAAGACGTTTGCTTAGGTTGAAGGTGTGACAGAATGGGGCTTCACGGTGAGGATCTGCGTTTCCTATTTGATACATTTAATTAGAGCACAAGTCCAGGAAGCTCAAAAGGTAGGTTTTCAAACCTTGACGTTCAACACGGTTGTTACCCAGTGTTTGGTACCTCCAAGCAATTTTCATCTTGCTGTCATCCTTCGTCCGAGTAGTTTCGGGCCGATTATGGCCTGACAGGTCGACAGAAGGCAATTCGTTTCTCCAAGTCTCGTCAACACCGAGAACATGAACATCATGTCCGTCAACAAGTCCCTGGGCAGCAAAATATCGAAGTATTACTCCCGAAAAGTCGGTTGTGCCATCTTCCTCGACTAAAAGAGACGTCCCCAAAGGGAGTCCGCCATAACCCGCAAGGTGCTCATCGAGCGATTGGGTGCCCGTAGACAAAATAAGTCGATTGTCGAGAGGTGATCTTCGCGCTCCCGGTGGTAGAGCTGCAGTAGGTTGTTGGACTGTCGCGGTGGGCTTCCCCAATACCGTGCCTTTACGCTTGAAAGACATGATTCAATTGCATAGACCTGAGGAGGAAAATCTCAAATGAAGAATTAGAATGCAAGGCTTCAAGTGTGCATTGTAATTACATTATTAGGTGGTGGGGTCTGTTGAGGTGGGGGTGGGGCCAAAGATTTCGATCGCTTGGGAATCATGACTCCGTACCCAGGCGCAAAAAAAATATACACATTTCGCAAAGCCACCTATCCTCGAAGAAAGACGCGCTTCCCGATTAATCCGCAGAAATGGCTGGAACTGGGGGTGATGCAACCCTCTTCGAGGACTCCTTCACAATTAATAAAGTCGACCAGTCCAAGTATGATCGTGTTGCTCGAATTTCGGCAACAAGCACCGACAATCAAACACTCATGACCCTCGATATTAATACAGAACTTTTCCCTTGCCAAACGACCGAAGGACTGAATGTCATGCTAGCTACGTCGCTAGCCCTTGATGGTTCGAAGGAGGATGATAAGGGTTGGCGAGATACAAGAAAGGGTGGCCAGGGTGCTGAAGCGAGTCTTGCTGACATGTTCGATTACGTCTGTCATGGAAAGATTTATAAGTTTGAAGACGGTGAGGATGGACAGACTATGTATGTGGAATCGGATATGAGACACCACTTTATGGATTGGAACTGACTTGTCCTCGATCATCTAGAAAAGCGTACATCTCATTCGGTGGCCTATTGATGTCTTTGGAGGGACCTTACAAAAAGTTGATTCCTCTTCGCGTCGACTACACCTACCTTTTGATCAAGAAATAGCGTAAACGATGTATTGAACTTATCTACTCGCTGTTCTTTAACATCAACTGGCGAAATTCGTTTTATAATATTAAAAGCACGCCTAACGTTCATGGGCCGATTATTGAGTAAGATTGGTGGTCCCAGGGGTCGACTGGGGGCCTGGGAAAGGAAGTACTCGGTGTAACCGCTGGTTTATGCTGCCCAAATCTGGCTCGTTATCCTCTGTTAGGATCCCGTGTCGAATAAAGAAGTCGATCATAATAGCGGCGCTATTCGGTTTAAACAGGTTTCTCGATAACTGGTCCTTGATTTCGTCCACAGTACAGAGTTTGAAAGATTCCACCTCGCCATCCACCGGCTTCGGGATTATACCATCAGGTAGCTCAATGTCATAAACCCATTCGCACTCGGGACAAATCAATCCCTTTTCACCGCCACTGCGTTCATCGGTAACATAGACGTAAGATATACTCCCTACCGGGACAACAGAGCTCCGAACAAAATCTTCAGGTAGGCACGCTTCCTCAGCGGCCTCGCGGATAAGACACTCGAGTGGGATTTCGCCTGTCATCAAGCCACCACCCACAGTATTATCCAGTAAGCCGGGGAAGGTCTCCTTTGTTGCCGATCTCTTGCCAACCCAAATCTTGATTTCTGACGTGGCCGATCGCGTAAAGCCCGTGAGGTGCACTCCAAACCGATTAACACCGAGAAGCCCAGCTGCGGCCCTCTCGACGCTGAAGAGAACCTCATTCCTGCGTCCATAGACAGGCCACGGCTCATTTCGCCATTTGCGAAGAATTGAAAACTTGTCGCTCTTCCTCCAGAAATTTGCCACGTCAGCCACCACCTTTGTGCGTATCTCTTCTGTTGGAGCGTGGTGGAAGACCTCTACGGTCTTCTCGGACTCGTCGACATTCAAGTCACCCCGCAATTCACGAGGCACGGCTTGCAGCTCACGCACCACGGCCTGAGTCATGTACCCAATAGGGAATATGCCCTCATCGTCTCTCCATATTAGTGAATATATCTGGTTGGTTGAGTCTAGTGAGTAGGGAAACCTGTTACCAATGACTGTCAATTAGTAATTGCGATTGGTAGCTCTCGCTGGTGGTCATACACATCTACTGCTTCAACAAGCTGCTTGTTCGTTAGCCGAGTGTTGCTCGACATACTATTCAACGCTGAAGGAAATTTGAGGTCGGGTTTTGAAAAATAGAGATAGATATTGCCTAATTGTCACGTGGCGACCAATGGGCAGCTTCTTCAAAATGTTGTGCCTTCTCTTTGGTTTGGGTCTGTTCAAGTACCAACACTATTTGTTCTCGAAGTTACTTCGTACCAATTTTGAGTGGGGAGGCGGGGAACTTCATTGGTCTTCATTGAAATATCTCGCTGATGCCAATTGATTTCTTTAGTTGCCGTTTTCTGAGACCGATCCCCCCAAGAGGCAGTATCTTATATCGACTGAAAAAAAATCATGTTCGGCATCGTACCAACCGGGCTTCCCGTCATCACAGAGCCTACTTCAGAGCTTTCGCCAGGCTCTCTCCTCTACTTCTTACCTACCGATAAACACTTCTCCCACCTAGTGGTGTTCTTGCTTCCTGGAACGGTTTTACCCCAAGACTCGGCTGCAGCAATTTACCTAGCCACATCGAGCGAAGTCTCTCATGCTGCAAACGAAGGTCGAACGCCGTCCTTCAGATTCTTAGGTGGAATTGGGGCAGGCAAGGAAAGTTCCATTTTCCAAATAAGCGCCACTTCTCAATCATCAACCGAGAACTCCCAAAATGGCCTGGTTATTGGTGTTTCGATCGAGCCAGCTGGCGCTGTTTCGGAGCGTATTCAAGCTCTCGCAATGAAACATCCGACCACCCAATCTCAAGCACAACCATCCACTTCACAAACGGTGCTATTAGCCCAGAAGATTATCAAAAGCGCATTCAATTTCCTGGCAAGTTTTAGCGGCACAGTCGGGTCCTCACAAGTTGAAGTTGTTCCTCTCAAGGCTTTTGAAGAATGGTGGCGGAAATTCGAGACCAGGGTTAGAACAGATCCCAATTTCCTGGACAAGCAGGATGATTGAGGAGGACGTCTAAGGCTTGATTACCCATCGACGACAATTTGGCAGTGTCTTCGTCAACACCTCCGTGGACATATTCGGGGATCTGCCCATGACTTGCTCACGCTTTAAGTCGATTGGGCGTGTATGTATCTATCTTCCCGCAGAACAAGGGAATTGTCTGACTCTTTGGATTAGGAGCTTATGGTGTAGCACCAGGTAATACAAAATGACTATTCATGCACGCGTTCTTTACCTGCCTAGTTGGGCTTTGTTCTAGTGGGACTGCCAGCTCTACTTCTCCTTCCGGCATTTAACATTTGAATGCTTGGTATCAGGTGTTCCCTACTTTCAGTCCGAACAGCAAGGCCACTCCGGTCGATAAAGACCTGTAATGGGTTGGCATCGGCGCGGTCTACACTAGATTTTGGGGTACGGGCAGAGTGCGGATGATGGGGCGACAGATCATCTAAACTCATGCTTTCATCAAAGGATCTCGCACCTTGGCCAAAGTTACCAAGCTCGCCATCCTCTGCAAGTCTTTCGTACATGATGCTGCTGCGGCGGAAGAAAGGAAGAGAGCCAAAGTATTTCTTCTGTGAGAATGAAGACTCACGGTATAGCATACCAAGCCGCTTAAGGAGACGGCCGCCGGCCTCAGTTTTTCGAAGCAGCAACAAGAGGATAGTAAATAGAGCAAGCGTTGGCAACAGAAAATAAAGAAACTGCGACAGCGGGTGGTTGTAGAGGTCCGTCAATCCACTGCCGGCACCCCTTCCAGACGGGTCGCCAGAGGGGCCCCCAAATTCGAAGTCGGGCGGTATTCCTGGAACGTTACTTCCAAACCCAACTGGCAATGTGTGGTCTAAGGCAGGTACCTGAGCCGAGGCCACTAAAAGCATCTTCCCTAGTGTCCAACTGACATCGACACCAGCCACTTTATCAATCGGTGTGAATGGCTCAGCAAATCCGTGACCATTGGTGCTCTTTACTGAACCGTGGGTAGCATTATGGGGGGTTGGCTCAAGGCCAAGCCTTGGAATACCGATTCCCTCATGGAGGACGTTAATTAGCCAAGAAGCCTTAAAGCAAGCCTCCTGGGCGTCCTTGGCCCTTTCAGCGTCAGTCTTACGCGAATGGATATCTGCGAGAGTGTCTGACCAGTCCTGCCCACAGAAAGCTTTGACAGTCTCTTGATAAGTCACAATATCGTATGCTTCGCGCTCATCGCTCTCGAAAACGCCATGCGTAGTATGCCAGTACTCTGAGACCCCCACGAAACGATTGATGTCGAAATCTATGGCCGGTATGTGTTGTCCGTTGAAGAGACATGGTTGGTCGGGGCATGGAGCATCCTTTTCCAGGAGGGGATATGTTTGGCGAAGACATTCATCGAACATGCCTGTTCCAGCTAAAATGATGTTACTCGACACATCGGTAGGAACTGGAGAGCCGTCGAGTGTAGTACGCAGCCCTTTAGGCATACATGGATCTGGCAGTTCATTGCCTTCATTGCCAAGATACGATTCCGTTAATCGTTGTAAATACCTGTCGCGTGCCCGGTTTGCGCCAAAGCCTAGCCAGCTAGCCGTAAATACTCGGTGTTCGGATGAGGAACCATCCAAGTTTCGCAGTCGAAGGAGGGTCAGGTCATTCGAATGCTTCTCTGCTTCAGCGGGTACAGGCGCAAATGCAATTTGGGCAGATGCTCCGCCCATATCGAGGAAACCGTACGTGGAACCTGGACGCTGATCAAACGATCCAAGTAGGTAATTCGCACCAATCCAACCATAGAGACCTTCTGTTTCACCCGGTATTATTCGGACATGACTGTGACAGTCTGGTATGAAAAATGGTGTCTGCTGTTGGAGATAATTACAAACTTCTTGAAGTAAATCGGCCTGCTTGTTGGGGGGCAAGAGTCGCATGCCAGCAGTTGCCAAGAAGTAGATGGGAGTTATCGAGGCTTCATCGCGTGGTATTTTTTTGATGGCGGTTTCTATTAATGGCTCCAAGTGGTCCAGCCCAACTCGAGATGCTGTATCTGAAAATGAGGATACACCCGGTCGTGTTTTCTTGACCTTCTCGAGCTTGAGGTTTGGCAGATACCGACTAGTCGGCCCTTTGCTTGAGCGCGGGGAATGCTTTGAAGGATTCTTCCATTTATATATATGTAACCTGGTCCCTGAAGACCCAGCATCGAAGATGATGCCCCAGTTCCCTACAACGTCTTGGTTAGTATTGCCATAGAAAAATAATCACGTAGATCATCTTACAGTTTGTACCCATCCTACTACCTGCTTGCACAATCACATGGATTCAACAACCATGAGAATAAGAAATTCTGAAAGGGGGGAGCGGAGGGCACTTATAGGGCGACCGGCTATGGCCAAACTGCTCCTCTTACTCTAGCAATCGGACTCCAGAGAGTAGCAAGGCTTAACAACGTTGAACCTCTAAAGTGCAAAGTATTATTATCCCCTAAGTTGCGAATAGCGCCATCTCCCATGCACAGTATATTCGCCAGACCCACAATTTTAATTTATTAATAGTACATACTCCGTTCGAGGAGGCGCAGAGTATTACATAAACAATCGATATTTCTGGAGCTACTAGAAAAACGGGGGGGTTTTGCTTGTGGGCACGGGTCCCCGTCCCTCTAGTAATTTTTCATCAATTAGTCATAACCTTTATTAAGCATGCTTTTTTTTCCACCAGCTTTTTTTACGTCTTTACAGCACAAATACAAGTACGGAGTACTTGTACTCCGTAGTATTAGGAACTCTCAAACAAAAGGGAGCAAGGGAGCACAGACCATCAAGCGTGATCAGCCACCAGCCACCTATGACCTTGGTCACATGCCTCCAGACTGCATTTAAGCTCGCCGAGTTCTGTCCGCTAACCTCTTCAGCTCTTCGAGCCGCCTTAGGAGCCTCTCGTCTGGCGTGTTATCGAGGAAGTCCCTAACTTCATTCGATAGGTATATGCCATCCTTCGTTCTGCATCGAGATAGCTGTACGTACAGGCTCGTGAAGTCGCACTTGTTCGCCGCACCCTGCCTATCCCCGCGGCCCCGGAGCTCCAGGAGAACCTTGTCGAAATTCTTCCCCTGCGACTTGTAATATGTAATGGCGAACGCAGGTGCGCATGGCAGGCCCGTCCGACTGAATGCTTCGTCTTCGCTTAGCGCTACTTTGACCGTTTTACAAGTCAGAAGTATGGAGTTCGGTGGCAGTCCCGGAATCGGGAAGCTCTCCGTTGCCAACTCGACGAGAAGAGCTTTGGGTGGTCCGAAGTGTACGGTGACATCATCCGCGATAGCATAGCCGGGGTACCGGTCGTCTATTACGACATCGGTAGCCTCAAACTCGGCGCCGTTTACTACCTTTAGACCAGGGATGAGATTCTCGTTCACTACTACCGGCATACCCCGTGTGAAGAAGAAGAAGACGCCTGGTATCGACACGGTTGAATTGTCACCATACGCGAGTGTCTCTTCGAATTGGTCTCTCGTCGGCGTATGCCCGTCCTACTTGTGTGTCAACATGAAAATGGAGATGTCGTGACCGCGGCTGCGACCCCACTCAACAACGGCCTCCATGTTCAAGCTCCACCTCGTCTTGTTCACCGTTGAGATAGCACGTAGGCCATCCGAGAAGCTCGCCTGCGACGTTGCCGCAAATCGTTCATTCAAACGGTCCAGGTCTGCGCATGTCTGCTCGCCGGCCCTAACGCGGGACAGTAGCCCCTGCAGGCCCGGATCTCCACTCGCGCGAACTTGATCCTGGAGTAGAACGACCTTATCGAAATTCCGCCATAGCATATGGCCTGCGTTGTGCTTGTACTCCAGTCGGGCTGTCGTCCGGTAATGATGAAGTCAGCACCTGGTTGCGCTGTCACGATACCGGGGTCGATATCGGCAGCAGAAAATAGGAAGCTGTAGGACCCGATCGGCCCGAACTGGATGAAGTCGCCCATAAGTAGCACGACGGGCATACCTCCGAAATCGTCCTTCTGGCTCTCACGGAAGATTTGTAGGTTCTCGTGTAGCTCCTTCAGTGTGGCACCGCATAACATGCTAACCTCATCCACGATCAAGACCAGTTTCTTCTTCCACATCTCCTTTTCTGCCTCGTCCACTCTCAATCATTTTGCCTTGCTTCGGTTTACGGCTAGAGGCAGAGTGTACGGTACGGCCACCTATTCCGGCGGCCGCGGTGCCGGACGTCGCCGTCACGAGTAGCAGATGGCTCTCACCACGGACAGCAAAAACATCCTTTAAGGCCTCGATCACGCGGGACTTTCCTGTACCGCCTTCGCCGCCGACGTATTGGAAGTGTTGCCGACCGAGCTCGTTACCCGCCCTGAGAGCCCCGGCCCGCTCGTCGAGGAAAGTACACACAAGATCGACTGCCATAGCCTGCAACCTATTCAGTGTCCAAACTTCGCATACTTCTTGCCCGACTGTTCGGTATGATGAATTCGGCCCCAGCTTAACCGTGATGCTGGCAAGTGCTTCTCGAAGTCCGACGTTTCACCTCCTGGTCTGGTCATCTTCTGTATTTGTAGCTGTTGTCGCGGGTGTTCCTTGGATCTGGTCGACTAATCGCCTACTCATTCGACATTGCGATAACTTTATTGCCTTGACGCCGTTGCTCCCGCCGGCTGTTCCTGCATGATAGAACGGACCGGCTTCATCTATGCACAACCGGGTATAGAATGTCGCACTTCGGGTGCCAGATGTGGCGATAACGTCGTCGAGCTGGTTTGGAACCCCGTTTCCAAAGGCCTCGTGCAAGCTTCGTAAGGCCGTCGAATTAAGATCCTCTTTAATCGATAACGAAGCATTCCGCATTACCTGCGCAAGGGCCTTGCATTTCTGGGAGTGAAAGCACCTTTTGTCTCCTTCTTCACCTGCATCCGGTCCGTCGATATAGTCATCTATCAAATGCGTTAAGTCATCATCGTCGTCGTCATCGAACTCATCGCCCATCTCTTCTGACCTCGCCGCCCACATCTTCGCATCCGCTTTCGTATCCTCGGCTGATCGACAGAGCACACCGACGTTCTTAACGTAGCTCGACATTCTCTGAGTCAACTTTTCTTCATGTCGGGACCAAATATCGTTTATGTCGCCCTGCTCCTCTTGCAAGAAATCATCCCGCGGCACGAAAAGGCCAAGATGTTGTGCTGCCGACCTATTCACCTCCTAAATTAGTACAATCTACCATATAGCAGCAGGGGCTCTTACCTTCTGGACATATACGAATCCTCCTCGTCATTGGCAAAGTCTCTAGTAAGAGTGCCGTCTAGAACGGGGACGGAGAGACTCTGCTCGCCGCGTATCACCTGGATGAAATTGTCCACCACCGCACTGGGACCCTCGAGTTCTACAAGCTTCGCCGTTGTCTGGCGCCGCCTCCGCTTCTCGATCTTCACAAGCATCAGATATTTGTATAGCGACAGGCTTCGGAAGACTGGGCCGCGGTAGGCATACGCCTCTAGAGTTGGTAGCCTCGCGCCTCCGCTGCCTACGCTCACGAATCCTCGCTCCTGCCGGCCAATGCCCCGACGTGCAAATCTGGGCCGACTCCTCATACGGAGAAACATCAGACCCTCAGTTCAGGTCCACCACGGGTTTCGCCATCAAGGTCTACGGCAATCTCGTGTCATGGACATCCAAACGCCAGTCCTGCACAGCGCAGTCATCCACAGAAGCAGAAATATACGCGGCAAACGATGCTGTTCGGCAGGCATGCTGGATCCGTGACCTCATGACAGAACTTGGCCATTCACCAAAGTCAATAGTCCTTCACGAGGACAACCAAGGAGCCATACAGGCAACCACACGCCCTGCGTACAGACCACGCACCAAACACATCGGTACTGCACTTTACGGCCTTGTCAATATGATTCAGAGCCTTTCCGCACAAGTGCAGTATTGCCCCACAAATAAGCAGCTAGCTGACGTGCTGACCACGCCTCTTGCCCGAGAGCCTTTTGGAAGGCTTCGTGATATCCTCATGGAATGAATGAATGAATGAATTATCTATTGACGTGCTCACGTTATCGTGTGCGCTATTCTAATTATGTACATGGTTCGCGGCCCACCGGGACGCGGAGTCTGATTGGCCAAGGGGAAACCCCCAATTGGGGGAGGAAAACCCCTCTCGT
>JADHKT010000148.1:0-59591 GCA_019925285.1 Graphium sp. VPRI43844
GAGGTCATTTGGTTGATTTATTTGATGTTGAAGTTGAGGAGGTTGGTGAGTTAGTTAATTAAAAACGCGTTTTCGCGAAAAGCGTTTCCACACTTTTGGGACCCCACAGTACAGTTCACTATCACTGTACTCCGTAGCTGTAGCCCACTACCCTAGAAAATAACAGGGGAAAAAGAAAGAGTGCCAGGGGCACACCGAACAAACCCAACACCATCCCAGTCCATCATCGCACATCCAACCATCCCCCTGACCCGGTAACAATATCCAACCAATAAACCCCACCATCCTTCCCGCAAAGAAATTTCCCAACTATCCAGATCCAGTATTCTTGCATCTGTCGAGGGTCGCGTACGGGGAAATCCACCCCAATGTACCCCCGTCTGCCCTGAACACAAGGAACCCCCCGCCACCATTCATTCCCGCCTTCAGGCAAGATACCCTTCTTCTGTAGTTGAGGACCGAACATGGACACCCCCCTCCCTCTCAAGACGAGTCCATCTTTCCAAGCTTCCCGTCACAAATCGACAAGACAAGATCATCATGATGCGGCGCTAGCGGCCGTCTGTCTATACTTTAGTGCAAAGCGTTCGAGATCAAGGGTAAAGTCCATTTACTAAGATAACCATAAAGCAAGAGAGATCCCGCTTTGGAAACATTTTTTCTTTCCATTCTGTTTAGATCCCTCTGGCATCTGGTTTTGAAAGTTGTGTAAATTTCCAACTACATATCAGTTCTGCGTAAATGACTGGTGGAGCCAAGTGTCAAGTCAAGATCGTCTCCTCTCGAATCCCCAAGAATAGCATACCGTTACGCATCGTTCCCTATTTGCTTGTAGTACAAATGTAATTGGCCCATCTTTGACCATGACTTAGTAAAACGTATATCAGAAAAGCAAGCCCCCTGGTGTTGGGACCAAGATGGCGTGTCGGTCGTGCTTCTCTACGGAGTAAATCTTGTGTACATAGTTCAGCAACATTTCCCACTAAAAATTCTGTTCCACCTTTACCTGTGGTAGCTATGTAGCTCCATTATTGGTTTCTGGCATGACAGATGAGCAAGGGAACGGCGGTTTATACATACACTTTGGTAGTGAGCACGGAAGCATATTCCTGCGCCACATTGAGCCACCTGCTGTGCCACTAAATACAGTGGGTACGCACTCCCAAGGACTTCTCTCCCTCCGTCCCAGCTGACGGGTGCCTGTCTAGTTTGACGACGTCGAGGAGGAGTCATCCCCGTCGTCTTCGACGCAAAGAACTTGTTCTCATTCTTGTTCTTCGTCGGTTTCCTCAGCCATGTATGTCGTCGCGGTGGCTGGTTGTGCTGGTTGTGCTGGTTGTGCCGGTTGTGTTCCGCGTTCGCGGGCCTGTGGAGGTCGGTATCAATCTGCCATTCCCCTCCTGGTCTCGTCGTCACTTGTCGCGTTGTATTCGCGGCGCAATCCCTCCATTCGCGCCCATCGCCGTTATCACGGTTGTCGCGGTATCCGGCACGTCCTCCCCATGTCTGTTCCCGTCAGGATTCGCTCCTCGGGGTGGTGCTGGTGTTCGGCTGGGCAGCCTGGCCGTGGTCATTGCTCGGTTCAGCGTCGCGTGTGCGTGTCCACGAACGGCGGCCGTCGTTTGTGGAGAATCGCACTGTCTTCACTGACGTGTTTGCACGCCTGTCGTCCATCTGACGGCTGACGTTGTGGTCTCTCGTGCGGGCACGCTGCTCTTTCTTGTCCTTCTCAACTTCCCGCCAGAGTAGTCCGTCTCATGCGGGAAATCGGTGAAAGCAGCGAAGACATGATGGCCCGCAGCCTCCTGAGGGGCCTCACTCCAATTCTCGCCCAGGCTGTACACCTCGACCGAGACCGAAACACGGTGCAGGGCTTCCGGGACCGCGTCATCGCCCAATACCACCAAGTCCACCGACTCTGGCGGGATGTTGAGAAGGACAAGAAATAGCAGCGCGCCCGCACGAGGGACACTATCTCTGTCCCCGGTTAAATGGAGCTTCAAGCGAGCTTGAGAGTTTCGAGGGGCGAGGTTGAGGGGTAGGTATGGCTTTGACCGAGCTTAGTTTCCCTTCACCTTGGCACGAATACCCGACTTGACTGTCAAAGCAGCCGTCTCGGTGACAAAAGGCAACCCCCCGACGCGCCCTTCCTATCCATGGTCCTGGGCTTTTCCTACTTTCTCCACATAGTCATTCGCCAAGCTGCCCTGACTAGGCTCGTGAAGGCGGCCTTTGAAGTTCAAAGAGAACACCAGCCAAGCCCGCAACGAGGATAATATTCCCCTCTTCCTTCTCACCACCATTGTGGCATCAGGGGAATCTCAAGAGCTAACCCTTGCAAAGATGTGAGCAGGGCGGGACTGCTGAGTTGCTTGCGACGTGCCTCATTCGTTGTTTCCTATCTTTGAGTATAAGCACTAACAAATCTCAACGGAAAGCTGTAAGCCGACCTGCTCCACAGTCTCCGACCAAAACGTATTGAACACACAGTACGGCGGGACCCAATCCTGAGTGTACGCCCTCAAAAACTAGGGAGAGATGAGGGGCAACCCAAATCGAAGAAACATGAGCCGGAACCTACTACAATATGGCATCAACGGATACTTGTGAGAGCGGAATTCAGCAGGTCTGCGATGCAAACAACAACCAGTCAAGGGGCAGCAGCCTTCACTGGTTGTTTTGGCGGCGCCGGATACATGTGCCAGGCATATCAACCAATTCCCGTCTCCAATGAATTATCATATGGATTCGCCATCCGAATCGGTGGTGCGACAGATGGAACCAACGCGAATTGCTGCCAGTGTCTCGAGGTTGATTGGCTTTCGGGGGCGGCCGAGGGCAAGAAGATGCTTGTCCAAATCGTCACACCAGGCGGAGCGGCTGCTGACATCGAGGATGACGACCTCATCATCTTGACCCCAGGCGGGGTGTGGGAATCTTTGGCCAAGGATACACACTGCAGTACGGACGAGGATTTAGCTGCTGCGTCTTTCCAAGCTTCCCCAAACGGAAAAGAGACTAGCCAAATGAGGCGAAATGACACACGGGAACCAATTTCGGAGGCTTTACTGGACGGGACAGTTGCGAGGGAATACCAGCCAATCTCCAAGGCGGTTGCCATTGACGATTCGATTGGGCCGGCGGCCATGTACATGGGTGGGGCGTGGTCAAGTGTCGAGTGCCCATCTCGTCTCACGGATATCACGGGGTGTTCAGCATGAGCCAGGGCTGGGCGACTACCCGCCCGGGGCCTTTGGCAAGGAGATTGTAAAACTAGATGTTCCGAGGCCAATGATGATATGATACGGCAGAGTGCTGCGAGGATGGGGGTCGTGATAAGGGATTCCTGTCGGACGACGTTGGAATGCATCTTTCGGCATCTCGCAACGCACGTTGAAATTGATAACACAAGGGCTTGGCTATTCTCACACACGTTTTTGGCCAATTTCACACAAAAATTCCCTAAAAGCCCTAACACAAACAATCAGCGTAGACTAATTCTTAATCGACAAAACAAAGCGATAGGCCGATGTACTTGTACACGTGATACACGTGCTCACGCAAGGGAAGCGACGGCTGGTCTACTCCGTACTCCATACTCCGTACAGTGTACTACAGAAGTCCCCAAGCCTCAAGCGACATCCAGTGGGCCTTGAGGGGCGATCTCTGCTTTCGGGGAATGGAAAGAAGAGGCAAGGGACTTCTGAAGGAGCCCCACGGCTACGGCTCCTTCCGGTATTTGACCAACTAGTTTAGTTTACTGAGTACTCCGTAGAGTCTTTGGGAAAGGACTGTCTGGGAAAGGAGCGCAGCATGGGCTTAAACCCAGATAGGCAATCGCCCAAAATATGACGTCGATGGGGATCCAGGGGGGAAAAAAGTCCCCGGTCAAAGCGACATGCACATAGTTTAGATACCACACAGTGCTCAGCCAGTAAATACAGCGCAGATGGTCATAGATGGTCAGTCATACGTGTATGATACCTCGGTCTATATTGAGTCTCTATTGGAACGGTGAGAAAGAAAACCTCGGTCTTTGTTGGCGGAGCACCTTGCTTGGTCCAGGTACTAAAGTATTTTGATGATTCGTTCATCAGTGCACCACCAATTAGTCGGACTGGAAGGTAGCCAACCCGATTCGGGCCTTGCGAACCTTTGCAAGATAAACCACTCTTCTCCATTGGGTGAAGGGTGAAGGGAGCCCTCCCCTTTGTCAAAGAAAGGCAAAAGAACCAGCTGGGCCAATTGAATGACGCACTGCGAAATACCCAAATCAAACTAGAGATGGTCTCTCAAAGGACCAGATCGGGGATTTCTCACTATCACAATGTGCGTGGGCTGCCTTTCATGGGGTATCTCACCACTCGAAGTCAAAAGTAAAAAAAAAGAGGCACGATGTGGTCAGATAAGTCGAGTCCGTGATACTTTGGCATTCCCCTCACATGCTTTGACTATGCTCACTAAGCAGACCTGATAATTGGTAGATTGCTCTGCCTTCGAACAGCTTTGAATGAATAATCGATGCTGTTATGGTGTAAAAGGAAGTCGCGACCCATTCAACTTGCCTGTATTTTCTTCCACAGCCATTTGTATTTGGCTGTGTTTTTTTTCTGCTTCATCTCCATCTTCCCTTTATTTCTTCCTCACATGGTTAGCTTTTTGTCCAATTTCTCAAAATACCGCAAATACGCCCTGATGCGAGGACTTAGTAACCGCTGATTGTGCAGCCATCACTTGGTCGCGTTACTATCAACCACAATCCGATTGCAAATATGGAGTACGACGCTGCCCGATTCCTACCCTCGTGTTCAGACTTTGTGCAACGCGAAGGCCAAGCTCCAGGTCAATTGACACACCACTCGCCTGCTGCGGTGGACAAAGTGGCAGCCGTCCCTTCCGCCTTTACCACTCAATTTCCCGCCCCATGCGAAGGGATAGGAACTTTTGCGAATGCAGCCTCCAGAAATTTCCGGTCGATCCACCCAACCCCAACCGCGCATCATCTGTGTTGTTTCAGCGGCCCGCAAAGGCCATCCATCAATGTTTATTGCCATGTTCTGATACGTAGATAACAGATTGGCAGCATCGATTCTCAACCACCAATGAACTTGGGAGGATTAGACCCTTTGTCTCGTGCTCCTCTACGAGTCCTTCTTAATCTATACGATGCACTAATACGTAGAGACTATCGGCCTATGACCGGCTGAAATCAACTGTGGATCAATTCCGTTACTGGCGATCGGATTAAAAGATGAGTGAAGAGATGGCCAAGCCAGACTACCGTGCCTACCCACAGTAATTCGGCCACTACCACCCGGCGCGGCCAATCCTACCGGCTTCTCCTTGACACCCAGATATTCGTTGTGAACAGAACAAGAAGTATGGCTATGATAATCGAGTCCGTGGTGCTCTCAACGTCAGACAGAACCAGCAGCGAGACCCCGACAGCAGGCGCTACGTGAGGGCACTGTAGAGTGGTAAGCTCGGGTCCCGACACAATAATTCGAAGAACATCCCACCTATTTGGAATGCGTTAGCCATGTCGAGTCCCATAGCACTTTGCATGTTGGTTGTATCTGTCACGATACTCCGTTCCAAAGTTCCACACCATGGTCGCCTGCCGCAATTGGCAATGTGCCCTTTCGTTATCTTCAGTTCCCTTGTGATGGAAGACCCTCGTCTAACTCGGGACCTTTTGTAATGATCTTGACTCGTACCCGTACATCTTTTAGACTACGTTACCCTTTGCCAAAGTCTAGACTACCCCTCTCAATTGTGTCGCGGGCTTAGCCACCACTGACAAGCCATGCATTCGGAAGAACCATCTGGGATTGCGAAGCTTGTTTTCCTTGGCGTGCATCCTGGTCTCGTTTGGTCCCCGTCTCCCGCCTCCCCCACACTTTATGATAAGACTGGGATAGCTTTCTCCTCAAATACATCCCTTTCCCCTCCTGTATCTTGGCACTAGGTTTCCCATTCAGCCTACATTGAGCGAGCCAGCTTTGAGTGCTCCCAAAAGAGTTTCCTCCCGCCATAACACTTCAATTGCACACAGAGACTTGATCATGGGCTTCTCATTTCGCCCCAAAAGGGACAGCGCACCGGTATCTTCGACGCTGCCCGACGAAGGCGGCGCCGTAAGCACTGGTGCCGAGGTCGGTAGCGTCGACCGCGACCTCCGTCGCTTCAAACGCCAGCACATGTGGGACCCCTTTCTGGACATTGACAAGCTCGACACCGTGGACGAGGCCATCCGATCCGGCGATGTCGAAAAAGAAGCTGCTGTCGAGGAATCACTCCTCGAAGAAGATTCGCCTTACCCCGAGGTCCGTGCTGCGGTCAAACCGATAGATGACCCGGACATGTTGGTCAATACTATTCGATCATGGACAATCGGTGCTATCCTCTGCACCATTGTCGCGGGAGCCAACATTTTGCTTGGTCTTAGGAGCTCTCCCATTATTATTTCGGCTACCGTCGTACAGTTGATCGCGTATCCGTGAGTGCTGAACATTGCTCCCAACCCTGATGTGTGCCTCGTCTTTTGCTAGGCTGGCAACAAAGACATTCTCATTTTACTGACGTTGTATTTATAGCATTGGAAAAGGCTGGGAGGCATACATTCCTAATTTTACCATGAACATCTTTGGCCATAAACTGGAACTTAATCCAGGTCCTTTCTCGATCAAGGAACACACCATCATCACCATAATGACCGCCGCAGGCGCAAGCGCCAGCTACGCCATTGATATTTTGCTTGCACAAGAGATATTTTATGGACAGTTCTTCTCGTGAGTTTCAAACTTCTTTGCTTTCTTTTAGAGAAACTTGCCGGTTGGCCTTCTTCTGCGCCATCGAATTCCATTCTGATACTTGCTTATTCCGCAGTTGGGGGTTCCAAATTCTACTCATCATTTCGACCCAGGCCATGGGTTTTGGCCTCGCGGGGCTTCTCCGACGCTTCCTTGTCTGGCCCGCTGCAATGGTTTGGCCTGCTACCCTCATCTTCACTACTGTCATCCACTCCCTCCACGATCACTCACCTTCCGACCCTGCAACCACGAACGGATGGAAGATTGGCCGATACGCCTTTTTCCTTGTCGTCGCCGGCTCGACTTTTGTATACGAGTGGATTCCGCAGGTATTTGCGCTCTTCTTGCAAAACTTTAACTGGATTTGTTGGATCGCCCCCAGCAACGTTGTCGTGAACCAGGTCTTTGGCGGATTTACTGGCCTCGGGCTGGTCCCCATCTCCTTTGACTGGAATGTAATCAGTGCTTTCCTTCTCAGTCCTCTACAGAGCCCTGCATTTGCCATTGCAAATGTGGGTGCCGGTATTGTCTTCATGTTGATCGGGTGCATTGGCCTGGCGTATGGCGGGCCCGACTTCTACAAATATCTTCCCATCAGGTATGTCCCTCAGGTACTACACGCTATCTCACTGCCTAATTAATAGGACGTAAGGCGTTCTCCCAAACCTTTTGAAGCCACTAACAACCTCTTGTTTTCTTCAGTGCCAATTCCAACTTTGACCATTTCGGCCTACCCTACAACACTAGCCGCATCCTCACTGAAGACTACCGATTTAACGAAACGGCATACCAAGAATACTCGCCTTTATTCCTCGGTCCTGCATTCTCTTTCACGTACGGACTCTCCTTCGCGACCCTCATCGCGACTCTTGTCCATGTTATCCTTTTCTATGGTACTGATGTCTGGCGTCGAGCCCGGTCGGCCCACGACGAAACGCCGGATGTGCACTTCAAGCTTATGCGTCGGTATAAGGAGGCACCAGAATGGTGGTTTTTGGCCACCTTTTTGGTGTGCTTTGCTTTCGGCATGGTTACAAGCCAGGTCTGGCCCACACATCTGACGTGGTGGGCGTATATCATCTGCATCTTAATTGGTGCTGTTCTAATCCTGCCTGTCGGTAAGTCGTTGGTTCATGGAGATTGCCTTGGATATCTAGAATCGTTGAGACTAATTGGACTTCTCTCTTTTGAAGGCATCATTCAGGCCGTCACCAATCAGCAGACGGGTCTTAATGTGATTACGGAACTTATTGTTGGATACATGTAAGCCATACGATGAATCTTGTGACCAAATGCCTGGCGTACTAACAGGATCGGCTTATTAGGCTTCCTGGGCGACCAGTTGCTATGATGCTTTTCAAAAGCTGGGGCTACATGATGGCGTACAATGGCTTAAATTACGTTTCCGACATGAAGATTGGCCATTATATGAAGATTCCTCCTCGAAGCATGTTTGCAGCCCAGTTTTTTGCCGTCATCTGGTTGTCGATCGTTCAAATCGCGACATACAACTTTTTACGGGGTAACATCAGTGGCATCTGTCAACCTCACCAAGCCCAAGGTTTGACGTGTCCCCAGGCACGCACATTCTTCAATGCCAGTGTTATTTGGGGTGTTATTGTAAGTACCGAACCATGCCTAGAGTAGAGGCTTCGTGGGCCTGATTGTTGACCATCTTTTCTCGTTCCAGGGTCCCAAGCGAATGTTTAGCCCTGGTGTTGGTTTGTACGCCTGGAACAACTGGTTCTGGCTCATTGGTGCCATTTGCCCTGCGATCCAGTGGGTCTTTGCCCGACGTTATCCTCGAAGCATTCTCCGCTACGTTTTCTTCCCGGCCATCTTCGGCGCCGCAGGCATGATCCCGCCAGCAACCACCTGGTGGCTTGGACAGTGGGTTATTGTTGGTCTCATTTTCAACTGGCTTATCCGACGCAGATTTTTCGGATGGTGGGGTAAGCGATGCACATTGTGTTGACACTTGAATGCGAAACTTGAATCCGAGACTAACGCAGAGTTTACACAGCACGCTACAACTACGTTTTATCTGGTGCTCTGGATATTGGTACTGCTTTCTGCATCGTCATCACCACCTTGACGCTGGGTCTCAGTGGCGCTTCTTTCCCCTCTTGGTGGGGAAATACTGTTTTTGAAGGCACGCTGGATTGGAATGCCGAAGCCGTCACCAAGAAGCTGCCAGACGATGGGTCGTTCTTTGGGCCTACGACTTGGTAGACAGATACCTGGTGATGTAACAGCCGTCTCGATGGTAATATGGCCTTCATTATGGGCTTATGGGTGCTTTGCATTTGATGATATTATCCAAATTGCTTATGTCCGCCAATACTTGTGCCTTTGCTGATTCCTTTTCAGGCGCGAACCCAGGGCTACCTGGCATGCAATGCTTATTGGTTCTGAGGCGCGTTGATAACTTGAATGGTGGGAAAAGAAAGTCCCGTCATCGCGATCAGTTGACATATTGTCTACCACTAATTAATCTATCCTACAATAAAGTCTATTGCGTTTTCAATATTAGCAGTCGATCCGTTCGAAGTTGAGCATTCTTACCTTCGAAGCTTTCTTGGTGAAGCCGGATGCGACCGTGATATGACCAAGTAAGGCCAATCCGGGGGATTAAATACCGCGATGCTTCTTCTTTCGTATCATTTCGCCCCTTTCTTCTTTGTGGTCTCGATCGGGAAATCTTGAAGGTTTGGGGTCTTTTCACGTCGGGAAAAGGGCCGCGCCCACACATGCCCTAAAATATGCAATATCAAGCTCGTTGATGCCTGCACCAACGCAACCATGGGGCCTTGGCTCATCTTGTTACAGTGCTACTACACTACACCTTGTTTTTACATACATATTATCTTTTGAATCCTTTTGCGCCCCCGCGTAAATAATAATCTTCCACGAGTTTCCAATGAGAGAACTGAATAAAGGTGGCAATCCATTCATGATGGCCTGTTAGTGGCCACCTTCCCTTAGTCTTCCCTCCGCAAGCCTCGTCAAGAATTTGAACTGATCGACTGAGAGCCATGCTTTTAATCACGCGATAAGTGAAAAGACGGCGGACGACGCAATTGCGTCGCAGGATTCGATTACACTGTTGTTGTAGTAAGCGCCGGAACCTACGAAACAGCGAAACGTGCGTGGGCCTACGAATTGTATTGCGCCGTCGGTTTCTGAGACGAGCATCTACCTTGGGATTTACGGTTGCGTGCATGCGTCTCTTGACAATTCTACACTTTGTTTTTCTTCGGAATTTTTTTTTTTTTTCCTTTTTGCGTCCTTCAAGATAGGTAGAGATTGGCGTGCAAGGAAGAGCAGCGGGTTGTGGTTTTGGGGTACGTTGCTGAAATGGAAGATGGACGTGGTTATGGTTTTATCGCGATGGGAATGGGGAGGACTGTTGCGTCGCGAGCTGGGACTCTGGATGGGCATGCCGCCTCCTGTGTTTCCTGTGTTTCGCAGGTCGTGTCGAGACGGAGCGGTGGGTTGATGAGATTTGTTTTCTTGACGGCGACGGGCAACGCAGCTTTTTATGAGCAGTGTCATGTTTATGGAGATTTTCTTCCGTTTCAGCACATACCTCTCTTTTACAAAATTTCGAGCCACTCATGTAGGGGAAGATCAAAATGTGTCTGGCCTGCTTTTCCCTCTTTAAAAAAAACAGCAAGAATAAGAAAGAATTCAGCCTCAAAAACCCCCGGCCGTGGAGTTGGAACGGAACACTAGGGTGGCGCCAGTGACATTCTCATCTCCTAGGAAGAAAGGCCGAGATTTGATTCGTCACAGTGCGTGTGCGAGGTTCGATTTGTGGCGTTTGTCAGAAAAAGAAACAAAAACAAAAAAAAGAAACAGACATTTTTCTTTCTCTTTGTCTGGGTTTCATGCACTGCGTACGGGAGAGACATTTACGATGGGCGGTGGAATGATCTGGATCCCTTGCATTCATGCAGGAATGTTCTAGTGCTCTTTTTGTGTCTCGTTTGGAAGGTCAAGATTGGCTTGCCAGCCGAAGGGAAGAGCAGGGGCAACTGGTTATGAGGATGTGGGAACTTCGCATGGATTGCGCAATCCGACTCTCTGTCGCGACCGTGCCATTTCAAGCGCTTTACAAGTAATGACCTCGTCCAAGACGCGATTTTGGGTATTATCTTTCTCCCCTCTTCTTCTAAAAAGGAACAATTTAAACCACTGCCGTCACCACGTTCGCAACCAACGTGGATTCGGAACCTCTTCTGCGTCAGCCCCCGAGACAAGGTTTTTTTTTGGCCCTGAGTCCGTACGTCAGAAACACGTAGCCCAACCTCCATCTCAGACCCGAAAACCACCCTTATCGATCCCCGAGGCGTCCGGTCCTTTCGCCCTGCCTTCTTCTGGGTTCATCTTTCTCGCGTGAGGAGTGACGGAAAGATGGTTTCGACTTGAAGACGAACTCGGACTGGCTTCTTTTGGGCGAGGTTTTTGCTTTTGTTGTCTTGGCAAGTTCCCTCTTGTCTCTTTTCTTTGCTTTTTTCTCCTAATTCTTCTTCACATATTAGCGGCACATGGAGGCAAGACAATACTAGTTTTTCCAATGGTGTTGCGACTGGTAAAAAGAAGCAAATTGTAAACGAGAGAGAGGGTTCAGGGGTCGGAGAGAAGGAGAGAAGGAGAAAGGGGGCGAGATTTTTCATCTTCTCTTCTTCTCGCAGCATCTTTCTCTTTCTAGCTGGTGGCTTGAGACGGGGGCGGCGTGAGTCAGATCATTAATAGTGCATGGCCTCCCTCGCTTGCTGCTATCCAGCTTTGTGCCCATGTCTCGTCTCTCTCGGTTTCCGTGCACTCCTCGCATCTAGCTGGCTGGTGGCTGGCTTTTGGACCCTCAAGCTAGGGTGCACCCAGGTAGGCCTGGCCAGCCAAATCCCTCCTACCAGTAGCTTGGGTTGCGCATCCCCCAAGGTACGGGTATTACGGAGTACAGCTTTGGGAAAACGAAGGTGAAAATTGGTACGGACTAGGCTATGCATGTGCATGTGCCAATTAATTTGCTGTACTCCGTACTCCGTAGTACCACACCTTTTCTCTGTATTGCTTGCTTTAACTCCATAATTTGCGAGGGTTATGCTTGAAAAAACTTCGAGCGTCACAACACACGCGAGGTCACCCAATTATGGCTGTTTTTGCGGACGGACCAGCACATTGTCTTTGCCTGCCCCGTCTGGTAATTAATTGATTTTCGGAATGGAGGGGCACGCTGCTTCAGCATCCCCTGTCGGTCTTCGTGGCCGCACTGACCTGAGCCTTGTCGACGAAAGAAGCTTAGCGAATGATCAGAGCACAATCGAATCGAGGTTCTAAGCTAGCATATCAGCTGGATTGTCAGTCACACTTTACACCATACAGGAAAGTGAATATAAACTACACGTACGAGTAGTACTACTCCGTAAACTACTCTTCGTAGTTTACCTGGGAAGAGGGAAAGGGGAGGAGAGAAAGGGGTTGGTTTTTTCTTTTTTTTTTTTTTCCAGTTTCCTGCGCAGTCCCCCTTTTCTCTCGGGTGCGACCATGTTAGCTGCATTGTCGAGACGGAGTTGGCTATGCGAAAATGTGATATTTTACTACTCAGGTTTTTTAGTCTTTGACAGGTCAACAGAAGCAAGACTGGGGGCCTAGACTAGACTCGAGCGCAGCCCCTGGCTTTGTTTGTTCTTTCAACCCCCCCCACAAGATATTTCCCCCTCTTTCCCAGACTCGTCAATTCTATATTTTACGAGTATTTTCTGGTGAGATATTTGAGATTTTTTGGTGGGAGGTCAATGAAACCCAGACAGTTGCTCCTTCCTAAAGTGAATGTAATATAATCAGCACATCGTCATACTTTGTAGCTGCTAAATATGGCAGGAGGGGCGGTTTTCGTAGGGCAAATAGGGTACATGACCCACAAGGACAGGACACACCCACCCACCGTAAAGTCACACTCGACGTTTCCTCGATGGTGATCTGTCTTCGCTCAGGTTGCATGTCGAGACCCTATCTACTCCGTAGACACCAGCTCAGTTGCCCCTCGTTTGCAGCGCCCGCCACGAGTCTCATCCATACTCGGATTCTTTCTTCTTCTTCTACCTGGAGTAGCCAACCGATCGGCAAGGCCAATCGAAGGAAAGGGGATAAGAACAAAGCAAAGACTCTGTCGCATTCTCCTGCTGGAACCTTGCCCATCCAGTCCACTGTTTACTACGGAGTATTACTCCGTATGGTCTCTGCTGGTCTCTGCTGAACACAATGTTCAGGGGCCCCCTGTCTCCTCAAAAGTTAACCGCCTTGCTAGTAACAAAAAAATCGACTATTCACAGTCCGGAGTACGGAGTAGTAAACTACGGAGTACATGGACAGCCGAGACTAGACCAATTGAGTGGTGCTCCCCCTCGACCTCACGCCCGCATAGAGTAATTACTGCGTCGGCAACATCAGCCACCACCACCACACTAGGCTACGTACATGATCCCAACCAGCCATTTCCCTCAGCTGTCTTCCGACCAGTTTTTTCTTTTCTTTCAAAAGTAAAAAGGCCGATTAATCCAAGCATTACGAGAACAAAGCCTGGAAGAGTGAGTGAGAACACGATTGGTGCAACCTACCCCTACCCTTACGGAGTATGGAAAATCAAAGGTCAACTCGTCCTCGACCACCCGTCCAGTGTCCACTATTGGAATGCTATGCCGGTTTGGGACACACTTCTTCCATCCGTTCCACGGATTGATGGTCCGTAAGGTTCAGGTACATACTCGATACATCGGCCCCCCGGCAACAAGCGAACGCGCGTGAGCCAGGGTCGGCGAGTCCATGATTGGCCACAGCCCCAGACTCAGCTCTGAAAGTGCTTGGAGCTAGCCACAAAACCGCACATCGTGATTATTGACTGCTTTGGCCAGCACGTTTTAATCTCTCGTCGAGTGGGGGTGCATTGCCAATTCTTGGTGATGGTGATTGTTTGTCCACTACTGTACGGAGTACGGGGTACTCCGTATTGTGCCCCCGATGCTTGTTTTGGCGTGCTGGAACGAAGGGCTCATTTCTTTTGATGGGAATGGTTCGTCAGAGCTTAATCATGTCCCAGATACATGGATGGTTCGCTGGAAGGAGGCCGAGCTTGTCTTCCATTCTGAATCAAATACTGACATCGAAGGTTTAGATTGGTTTGTAAAACTAGCCATAAAGGGGATGTCGCAACTTGTTGCCCACCAGTAGGCCGACCTGAATGATGGCTCGCTTCTCGACGTACAAGTAATACGGAGTATATAAACTACTCCGTAGAAGGACGCCATCCCAAGCATCCCCACCTCCCAAGTCTGTCTGTCCCATCCTGTCGGTCGAATTGACGCCGTTTCTCTTAAGCGTTGCTTCTTAACCCGATAAAGCTGGTGGCCCAAAACCAAGCCTGCGGTGTTGACAGAGTACATGCTTGACAAACTTGCCAACTTTCTTTTTCGGGAACGCCATTTTGCGATAGCACGGTTTCTAAAAGAAGGAGGCCAAGGAGAAGAAGGAAGAAAGAAAGAGAGAAAAAAGCTCGGCTCACAGCCCCCAGCCTTCAGGTGGATGGTTACTGTTGCTTTTTCTTCACTCACCAAATTCTCTCGCGCCCACAGCGGAAAGGCCCGAGTACAAAATCCCCCCCGACCGCCGATCCCCTTCTGCCCCAGGCTTCTCATCTAATTTACTGGTATCGGGCCGGCAACGACGAAATCGCCAGCATCAGTCCTTAGGAGCCAAGCCTTCCTTGCCAATTGATTTGTACCCTTAGAAAAGCCGCCGACAACTATTCGAGATTCGCTCTATTCATTCTAGCGGCCTAGTCACAAAGTCTTCGAGAAAGGTGCTTCGGCAAACCCATGGTGGCTCGCAGCAAGTCTGTCGATCTTCTTGTTTGAGCCTTGTAATCGCATTTCGTCACAGAACACTTTGATCTGGCCATCTCGTGCACTTGAACAAATAGAATGCTGAGCCATTAGACGGCTACATTAAAGACTGATTCCTTCCCCCCCCCCCCAGTCGACTTTCTCGACGACAACTGAGCTACACTCACGACACGATGGGCTTCCTTCTTCTCACATACCGTCGCCCCGCCCAGATCCCGAAAAGCAAAAGACTCTCCCAAACTTTAGAAAAAGAATCCATCCGGTCGGGACGGTCATCCTTGTCCTCGGGTATTCCTGATGAGTTATCTTTTGAGAGGATAATTAACGGCAAGACATGTCAGGTAAATATTAATTCCCGTACACGGCACTTGTGCTCTCTGCCTGCACCAGCTCTTGACACTGTGACAAGGTGATGAGATGATTGCTGATGCTCATGCCGCCGTGCTAGCCTGTTGGTCTTCGTGACTTTATGAACTATCTCGTCTACGTCGAACTGGCGGCGGAGAACCTACAATTCTACCTCTGGTATCAAGATTACTGCCGCCGTTTCGCAGAATGCCCGGATGCGTCAGCTCGGCTTGCTCCCGAGTGGACAAAGGAGATGGAAGAGGAAGTCTCTGTGCGACTGCAAAAGGAGACAACCGAACACCTTCGTCGCGGCCGTGCTGCTGCAAATGCTCGCAAAAACCCACACGCGGTACTGAACTTTGATGAGAAGCCAATCCTGCCGCCTACCCCTACTACTACTGATGGCACATGTTCAAGTGAAACTGCCATACTATTATACGACCAGCCGCCGCCACCTTCTGCAACTTTTGGAGCATTTCCTTTAGATTTGGAGTCTTCCTATGCGCCAAGTCTCTCGGCACCGTCAAATGCTGCTTCATATCGGTCGCAAGCCGGCGACGCCTTTGCGTCTGCGGGTGCCATGGCACCATGTAGGTTTTTTTTATTCTTTCTTTTTTATAATACTGTTATCTGGGGACTTGCATTAATTTGAGTGGATTTTCTAGTCACGATCCAGCCATACCGCGAAGAGATGGACCGCATCATTTCTACCTACATCATGTCGGAAGCCCCTCGGCAACTCAATCTTTCGGACCGTGATCGCAAAGCCGTCCTCCATGCCCTCGCTTACACCACACACCCGTCAGCCCTCCGGCTCGCTTTTGTATCGGTCGAATCCTCTCTCCGCCGCCAATCCCATCCAAACTTCATTCGCTGGTCGATTTTCAACGGCAACCCGGCTCGCATTAACGGTGTCTTTGCTCTTGGCACCGCATCCTTCGCCATGTGTCTCGTTGCCGCGGTGCTCATCACTCTTAGCTCCCGACCTGCTTCGTGGCGCGCCATTGCCGCTGGCCTGACGGCTGTGGCCGTGGCCACCATGGCAGCCAGTCGTCGGGGTGTCTGTCTGTGTATGTACTCTGGTGGCCAACACAGACATATTCGACCCTGGGAGCTTTTTCTTGACAGCGATCCGGGCGACGACTTGCGGAAGAACTCATTCGACTCGTTTGGCTCCGGGAACTCGTTCGAAGAAGAGCCCTGGGTCGCGCGGTACCAGTCGCGAAGCCTACTTCGCAAAATCTTCGACCGCGAGACCACAATTGCCGAGCCCGGGATTCGCAAAATCCAGCACATGATTGTGCTTCAGTCTTTCGCCGCTGGGCTGTTGGCTGGTGGAATCGTCATGCTTGCGTTTTACTGGATACCTGCGGGCAACTTTTATTAACCAACGAAGCTCTGCTTTTCCGATGATAAAGTCTGTCTTACCACCGACAAGTTTATTCGTCTTCTTTTGGTCTTCTTTTATCCCATTTAATTATCCCAGCGTGTTTGCAGTTTTTTCCCTTGGGTTATCGGGGTTCGGGAGTTTACCTGGCTTCCTTTTTCTTTCGTTTTTTTCCTCGACAAGTAACGACATATTGATATCCTGGGAGGCACGGTTTTGTAGTTTTCTTCTTCTCGCTTCTTGGAAATGGATATTTAATGATGGTTTATTGGATCAACAATGTTCTAACCACTAACTGACGCCCTTTGAGAACCCCAACCCCCTTGCAATAACTTTGAGAAAAGTAAAACAAAACAAAAGTCCAACTTCAACCAACATTACCCAGATGCTGGCGGAACTTGGGGATATATGTGTAGATAGACTTCTTTTTCAATGCAGCCATCCAGGCCCCTCGTGGACGGGACATGCCGGGGTCCGTAGACGCCACCTGGCCAGGCCTACCATCAGACGAAACTGCAGATTTGCGAGCAGAGAAACTGGATTCGAATGGCCACCATCCATCCCAAAAGCTAACATCACGTCACAGAAAGAGTCGGATCAGGTTACGCCTCACTTTGACCAATTTGACCGAGAGACTGAACACGGGCCCGCCGCTCAAGAACCTCAGCACACAACAAAGCAACAAGCTGCGTCCGGCCACCAGTCCGAACAAATCTCTCCCCCCACAACTCAACATCCATCAAAATCCTCCTATCAATTTCCAACGGACATTCCAGTTCCTCGCTTGTATCGACTGGCTTCTCCTTTAGTCGTAGTATGACGGGACTATTCGACGGCATAGTAAGCGCCGTACTTGGCGTCGACAGGTTCGGAGTTGAAGAATGTGTTTCAACAGTATGTGATGTTGAGAGACCGCTGTCGATTTCTATGTTTGAGGGATTGTATTTCGCTGCAAGAGCGGTGTTGATGGGTGGTAAAATTGGCTTTTCGGCTTGAGGGGGTTGAATGCGTTGTTTGGGAAAGGGAGGTTTGGGGAAGAGGGGGTTTCGTTCGGCGAGGTAGAGTTCTTGCATTGATGCCATTTTGCAGTCTTTTGAGGGCAACTTTGGTCTCTTTGTTTCAATCTTTATAGAATATATTATTCTGAGATTAATTTGTATTCAATCCTCAGAAGACGAGCACAAAAATCGAGATTAATTTATAACTTGCTGGCCTTGGACGAAACCTCCCTCCCCCAAGAGAACTTGAGGGAAGAAGCCCAAATCGCCTCATGAACATAACTTGGGATCGCCATCGATGGAGCAAGTATGGCCTCACAGCAGCATGCAATGTCCCCTCTTTAAACTGCACGTACGATTGGTAGCCTTAAAATCCAAGAGAAAGGGGGGGGGGGGGGGGGGGACAGTTCCACCGTATTGTGATGGGGACACGCGGGAGATGTGGTTTTGTGGCTTATCGTCCGTCGATGCCCAGTTCCCAGTTCCCCATCCGGAAAGCAGCTCTGTAACGACAGCTTGACCGGTTTCGAGAGAGTGTCACTCTCTGAAGGGAGGAACGTTGTGGTCGTATGGGCTGGCCCTCTTGTGCGGGGTTCTAGGCTTCCGTTGGGCATCTATTTTCCTGGAAGTGTTGGGTTGCAGAATGGGGAGAATGGGGGATTTGGATTCTCGCAACTCATTGCAAAGTGTGTTTTGCCGTTCAATGCTATGATTAGAAAATGAGCAAGGCATTAATTACATCCTCCGGATAGAGAGTCGGGACTTGAGTCTAGTCGTGCACATGTACAAGTAGTCTGATGTTGATGGGTTCGCGGGGTTCACGACATGGAGGACATGCAGGAGGGACCATCAATGGGGAGATGTATGGCTGCCTAATAAGCATCGGGCGAGCGGGCGAGCCGGCCTTCTTAACAGCTATACAAGTCAGTGTCTACAAGTAGGGTGAAGTTGTTGGGACACAGACTCTTAACTTGTCAAAACGGGAAAAAAAATAATGTGTAGAACAATAATGATAATGCGTTGGGGGCGAGTGCCTGTTCAATCTATCGAGGCAAAAGATATAAAACCCAAACAAAACCGCAAAGCCATCCTGCAGTTGCAAGTACAAGTAAAAAAAAAAAAAAAGTGACCATGTTGTCCCAAGAGCCATCAACCAAACATCCTCGGACATCTTACAGAACAAGTCGCTCCAGCCAACCTTCGCACTTGCAGAACCCCCAGACTGAAAACTCCTATTCCCATCAGCAAAAACGAAAAAAGGTCTCAACATGAATGAAGAATGAATTTAGCACTGAAACTCACCCAAACTCATTGTAAAACGCAAGCCAACTTGCCATCAACTACAAGGGTTTCGCAAACAATTGATGCAAAGTGTCGAAGTAGTCGCGCACGGCGCCCGACAATGCGCACAACTAATCGGCTCCGGCATTTCGAAAATCGGGAATTTTTTTATTTTTTTTATTTTTTTTTTCGAAATAGGCAAGACGTTTGTTGTCTATGCAGGTATTGATGTCAAGAGAGTTTGGTCGAGATGATGCTGAGGAAGTCGCAGTGTCCAACAAGGACGTTATATATCCAGTAAAAGAGTAAAAGGGAATCGTGTTCTCTCTAAAGAATTCCTAGCAAAATCAATACAATACAATACAATACAATACAAAAAAAAAAAAAAAGAAATTGGAAACACAAGAAAAAGCCACAAGAGGTCATAGATGCCTTAAGTATCCCGAACGCCCCGAAAATGCTTTCTTTTTCTCCCTTCCCTCATAAGCGTTGGTGTAACACTCCCTTTCCACACCCGTCTTCCAAATCCCATGATCAATGCAAATATTCAAGCCCCGTCTCGGTAAAGCTAGCGTGCGGTTTGCGAATAAGGATTCGATGTCTTGATGGGGGAGGGAAAAAAAGACATCACGGGATGATATATGGCGAGGTGGGAAAGAATATACGTGGCGCCACGTCTGAAGAGGCGTCTTTTCCTTTATTTCTTTTTCTTTCCGGGAGAGTGTGAGTGTGTGTGTGTCTCTTTGCCATTTGAGGGCTGCCTGGGTGTGTGTGAGTGAGTGTGTGTTGTGTAATGATTCGATTCGTCCAACTTGTCCCGACTGTACTCCGTACCATTGAAGAATTTACGTCTCGGCTACCGCGTCTATGCAGGCAATGTGTTGTGCGTGACATGTTGTGCGTGACGTTGATGCCAATGGATTGTCGACTTGGGATATATGCATGCTTTCGATCCGCTATGCCTCCGCAAGAACAGATTGAAACATGGCCGATGCCACAAAGCCTCTCCAATTCCTTTCCATTCTTTTGTTCTTTCTTTTCTTTCTTTTCTTTCTTTTCTTTCTTTTCTTTCTTTTCTTTCTTTTCTCCTCCCTTCTTCCCACACTTCCAACGCGCAAAATCCGTGAACCTGTCCGACGACCGCCCAATCCATCCCAGCTGAGCTTCTGGCAGCCTTACCAGGACGAGGCGCCCGCTCTTCCGGGCCGACAGCAATGAAGTTCGTGGCGTCCCAGGTGTCCATGTCATTCGCCGAGGACATCGTACGACTCCGATACTTGACCGCCAACCAGATGAACAGGCCTGGCCCAGCTGGCTTTGTATCCGGTCTCGGACTATTGAGAGTGATGGTGATGACGCCCAATCTACTCAGCTGGCGCATGCATGGCTTGTCTTCCGCCACTGTACAATCCACAATCATACGATATTTTTTCAAAATATGAAGAAAAAGAAAAAAAAATTTGCCCAAATTCCATTATTTCACGTCTATGAATCAATTTTCTACCCCTTTCCTTTCCTACACACCCGTCACCTAAACCCGCCAACCAGCTCTCCAGCTCTACTCGTAGTGGATTTTGTTAATGAGGGTGCCAATCTTCTCAACCTCGATGCGCATATCATCCTGTGGCTTGAGCGAGATCTTGGGGTCGCGCATGCAACCGATGCCAGGGCCGGTACCAGTCATGATAACGGTACCGCGCTCGAGGGTGGTGCCCTGCGAGAGGAAGGCGATTGTGGTGGCAATGTCAAAGATCATTTCCCTATTGCGCACGTTAGCTTGGGATCCATTCACACCCAGAGACCACACAAGAACCAGAGTACGCCGTGATGACACGTATATTCGAGGAGACGCACTTTGTGTTGGATGACTGGACGGTCTCGCCGTTGATGATGGCTTTGATCGAGAGGTTGTGTGGATCGCCAATGGCCTGAGGCGAGACGAGGATAGGGCCAATCGGGCAGGAGCCGTCCAAGCCTGTCGCACTGGATTAGCTTCCGAAGCGAAAAGAAGGGAGCGGAAAAGAGACGAGACAAGACAAAATCTGCCCCCATCGAAGAACCTCCATCTGAACCTCCATCTCATATGTGGGAAGAGCAACAAAAACTCACCCTTGGAAAAGCACCATTGGCTGTTCTTGAATTGTTGAGCGCGAGCGCTGACATCGTTGCTGGCCGTGTAGCCGAGGACGTAGTCAAGGGCCTTCTCCTTGGGAATGTCGCGACCGGTGCGGCTAATGACAAACGAAAGTTCGGCCTCGTAGTCGCTGGTGCCATCCTGGGCAATCTTGGGAATGTTGATGGATGCCGGGAAGGGGCCGGCGAGGGCTGTGCGGGGCTTCACAAAGAGGACAGGCTCTTTAGGAATGGGCATGTTGGCTTCTCGCGCATGGTCCTTGTAGTTGAGTCCGAGGCATCGGATTATGGGAACTTCGTCAATGCGGAGGGGGGAGAGGAGCTATCGAAAACCAAGGAAGCCAAGGAAGCCACATAGTTAGCTTTCGGACTGTTTTTTTTTTTTCTTTCTTGTGTGCAGTCTCCCATCGTCTCTTCTCAGTTTGCCAAGAGAAGCCGCACACCTCTCAAGGGGAAAAGGGAAAAGAAATCTGCAAAATAGAGGTGATGAACAAAACGCCCAAAGAGCCCAAATACCGAGCGGAACAACGAGCGGAACAACGCGCGCTCGTCATGACTTCGGCAAGCTAAACCCCCGACGCTTCCCGAGCAGAGAAGACACGATTGCGATTGCGGGGCAATTGTGTAGGCGGGGCGAGGACCACAAAAATCCTATCCTTCCCAAGTCTCCCCCATACTCGGCAGCAGCGCAATCTACCCCCCACGTAGGCCAGCTTGTGCTGACACCAAGAGCGGCTTAATTCGCATTGGAAAAAAAAACCGGGGGAAAAAGAGGTCAAGTGTCTCCGAGAAAACGAGCAAAGTAGAGACGCTGCATCAAAAAAGAAAAGAAAAAGAAAAAGAAAAGGAAAAGGAAAATGTATGCCCATACCTTCTGGATGGTTAGGACGCGGTCAGTGACAACACCGTCAAAGGCATCGCCCTCGACTACGTTGGCGGTAACCGTCTCTCCAGCGTATAGAGCAAGGCCAACGTCGGGAAACTTGGCGGCGTCAATCTGACCGAGATGGGGGAGGTTGTCCTCGACGGCGACGAAGCGCGCAAGATGTGTCCAGTTCGGTGCCATGGTGTATTTTCGTCGTTGGTCAATCGATTGAGTCGGGTTTGTGTTGTGTTGGAGAAATTGCAGTCCAAGGTTGAGGGAAAACGAACGGGGAAAAGACCGAGGGTGGTGGAGGGGTAAATATGATTTTGGCGAACCGTCAAGGTGAGGACGAGGGTGAGGGTGAGGGGGAGGGGGAGGGGCAGATACAGCGACAGCGGTTCGGTGGAGGGGCACATGGTAATAGTTCAGAGGGGAACGCGACAAGTGGCGCCGCTGGTGCTGGTGGCGGGGGAACTCCGCGAGGGAGCTCCCTCGCAGTGTGATGATACCGATGGTGCATGACGGCGGGTGACGGTGAATGCACATTGCCATTGCCGTGGTCCTCGAGGATGGAATTATAGCGAACATGGTCCGAAGAGGGCGCTAGCCAATACTTGTACGCTCACTTCACTTGCCACAAATGATCCGGAGCGTGTTCTGTGGTGGGACCTGAGCTTTTTCGATCCAGGTGAAGACCGGCTTTCTTATACTACTTTGCATACTTGTAGTGCACTTGCAAATAAGCCATTCCCAGATCTTCCTAGTGCTGAGCTGGGAAGCATACGGAGTGGTTTGGATTGGTGCGAGCTCGGCGGGACCTCGTGCTTGGTTGGTGGTCAATTGATTTCACACCACTGTGAGTGGTCCATCCAAACCAGCCCGTCTGGATCAAAGCCCAGAGGGCCTTGCAAAACCCTCCAGCGAATGTCCAGATAGAGGAAAAGAAAAATAGAATTAACCCGAGGACCGAAGGTGTACAAGTAGGCAGCAATACTTGTAGGTCGGTGACAATTTGACCACCTAACCCCTCCAAACCCCTCCAAACCCCTCCAAACCCCTCCATTTGTTGGTCCCTCCTGTCCCACCAAATGTTGCCTGGCGGGACATTACTCCGTACTGCTCAGAGGGAAATCTCCACAAAACGGCCCGCAAACATTCCGAGTCGAATGCACACCGCCCGCGCGTCTGACGTATGTACATTATCTGACGTAATATGACGCCCTCTTTATGATTTTGCTTGGAAACCTGACTTCGCAAAGACGGTGTCTTGGACAATTCGGTCATTTATGAGCAGCATGTCTGTGGGCGAACATGGAATGGATATGGGTCAGTCATAAGTGTGAATTGCCCTGGCCTACAGTTGCTATTTTCTAAATTATCAATTTCTAGTCTTTGACATGGATGCGAGCACCACCCAGGTAATACCGATACTTACTTCAAGACGACTCTGATCACGATGATCAACCAGTCATTCCAAGCCTTGAAGGCGAATTCGATCACGATGGCCAACCACATGACCAGCCAGTGATGCAAAGCCTTAATGACCAACTGCAACGGCGACAGAGCAGTATGCTTTTGAGGACTTCATATCTGGTAGGTAGCTAGCACTATGGGTTCCAGAAAACAGCCCAATCACCCCGTATACTTATACTTTTTTTTTTCCCCAACCAAAAAAAGTTCATAACCTATTACTCAGCCTTCCAATGAAACTTGGCAGCAGGATGATCCAAAGGAGGAAAAGCCTGGCCGGCTTCACCCCGAATATTCTCTCGATACGTCCCACCCTGCACGGCATAATCCTCCCAAAACAAACCTCGTTCCCTCAAAACGGGCAAGAGCTTCGAAATAATCTCTTCAAAAGTCTGGGGAAACAAAGCATATGAGAAATTAAACCCGTCAACGTCAGCAACGCGCACCCATTCCTCCAATTGATCGGCAACTTGCTCCGCCGTACCGATAACGGTAGCCCCCAAACCGCCCACTTTGACGTGGTCGGCAAGAGTCTGCTTCGTCCACTTGGCGACGCCAGGTTTGGACTTGGAAAGTGCTTCGACGGCGGAACGAATCGCATTGCTTTCCACGGAGCGCAGTTCTTCGTCGTCGCCGTATTGCGCCATGTCGATGCCCGTCCAACCTCCAAACAACGCAAGGGCACCATCTTCAGACCCGTACGAGAGGTACTCTTTGTATTTTGCCTGCGCCTCTTCTTCGGTGTCGCCGATTATGGGACACACCATGGCAAGAAACTTGATGGATTGCGGGTCGCGACCATAGTCGTCCCGTGCGGCGGCCCGGATTTCCGCAATGTTTTTTGTGAGGACCGAGGGGGAGTGGCCGGCTACAAAGACTGCTTCGGCGTGTTTTGCTGCGAAGGCTTTGCCGGATTTGGAGGTACCGGCTTGAAGGATTAGGGGGGTGCGTTGGGGCGAGGGCTGGCAGATATGTGGTCCTGGGACGGAGTAGTATTTTCCTTGGTGGTTTATTTTGCGGACGAGCGATGGGTCGGTGAAGATGCGGTTTTTCTTGTCGAGCTTTACGGCGTCGTCGCGCCAGGAGGATTGCCTTTTGTGGTGAGGAAAATTAGAACTAGGTCTTTTGGCAGGTGTTCGGAAGTACGTGAAAGAGCCCCGAAGCCCCGAAGCCCGACCTACCAGAGTTTGTACATGACATCCATGTACTCGTCCGCAATGGCATACCGCTCATCATGACTCGGCTGCTCGGTATGCCCCAAGTTCCGTGCCGCAGAGTCCAAGTACCCAGTGACGACATTCCAACCTACTCGTCCGCCCGTGAGGTGGTCGACGGTGCTGAGCCGACGTGCAAGATGATATGGCTGTTCGTACGTTGTGGCGACCGTCACACCAAACGAGATGTTCTTGGTAGCGGCTGCCATGGCGGGAACAACCGAAACTGGGTCGTTAACGGGCCATTGCGCACCGGAGACGATGGCCGGATCGGGATTCTGGGGTCCCTTGTACACGTCGTAGGCACCCTATTGGCCCATGTTAGTTTTATATGTGAAACTATAGGACATGCATGATGCATCCATCCATGGGCATGCCTCCATTTGGTATGCGAAACTGGCCTTCACAGATAATACCCATCTAATGGGATGGACAGACTCAGTCGCCTATTTCAATAGTATGGTGGGCTGGGACGGATATGTATGTGCCTTGCTCGACGAAAGAAGAGACCACACTTACCAGGACATCAGCAATGAATATGCCATGAAACTTCCCCGCCTCTAGCTGCTTAGCCAAGCCCACCCAATGATGCACACTGTTGAATCCAGTAGACTTGTCATCGGGGTGAGTCCAGAGGCCAGGGGATTGATGCCCACTGCAACTTTCGACAAACGCATTAATGACAAGCTGCTTCTTTGGTGCTGCCATTGTCGCAAGTGTGAAACGGGGCACGAAATGTAATTCTCTCTCTTTTTTTTTTTTTTTTTTCTTGGCCTTCTGAGGGGCTGTATAGCTTTTCTTCGGCACCAGTTAAAATGAAGAGAACTAAAAGGGAATGAATGTGAGAATCAAATATTTCGTGGGAACGGTGAGCTGGAACCCCGGCAAGTAATATGAGCTTAAATGGACAGAATCACTCCTTCATAGCTAGCTACACGTTGGATACTACCCCTCCTTCCAACATGCGTGGTTTCCTTGAAGACCATAATCTAATGACGTGATTCAAGACCCCAACAGCGCAATGCAAACTGCTTTCAGGGCTTTTCCTCGAACCGAGGTCGGAGGACAACTGTTTCGGCCATTGCATTCTTTATCTTTAGCAAACTGAATTTTCAGGTTTCAGGATACATGAATGCTGATTATTTTTTTTTTCGTCATGTATTGGTAAGTATGGTGACTTTGACGCTAAATAATGCATATGGTTAGTCCAGAGCGGGATGCCATGCTCGTGCCTGCGGCCTAGAATGATGCCATCGCCAGGGATTTTCTTCACCCTGGATGTCAGGAACCGCGCTCTACGAATCAAACCGTGCTTTAACCAATGGACACGAGCACAAGTAAATATTGAATAATAGCCCTGTAAGACGTTTTAGGCAAAGTCAAATAGTCATCTTTTGCTTAAAAAGGGAATTTTATCAGAGCGACGGCTCTTTTTGTGTAGGTCGCCGTTCTCCGCCTCCTGACGTGACTGAAGCTAATATCGCAACATCTCCAACGACACGACAGCATCCCGCAACAGAACTGTACGTGTAGGAACCACAAGCAACTCACTAATGAAATAATGCGGAATGTCGGAAAGCAAGGTTGCATTTGGGATGAAGCTTGGATTCGGGATTGTTCGGCACGCAGACGAACTTACCTCCCCTTGACTGTCCCTTGCAACTCCTGGCAGATTAAGGTGTGATCGAAGAGCCCATACATGTACGAAATTAGAATAGTAAATCCAATGCCGATGCACTCCCGATAGACAGATGCCATTTTTTATCTTGGGGGGCCGACATAAAGGATGCATAGAAATAACCTACCTGTGCGCACTTCCCCAGTGTTGCTAAACGTTGCACATTGCAATCAAAGCTGCTTCATTAGTATTGGGTTTCCTGTACACATCTCCCAAGCGACACGCTTATCAGAAAGAACAGGAAAACATGTCACACTTCTTCCAACGGGCTTCTGCGCCCGTTGATCCCACCATCACAAATGAAACCTCCGTCGAGCCCGCACTCCCCCAAGTAGCCGGCTACGTCGTCGTAGTCGTCGTGGGATTTCTAATCGCCTTCCTCATGATCTTTGTAACGCACTTGCTCAAGAAGACGGCGGGCGAGGACAACCGCACGACAGAAATGTTCATGACGGCAAACCGGAGTGTGAGGACGGGTTTGACGGCGTCGGCTGTGATTTCCAGTTGGCTGTGGAGTACGGCCATGTTAGGGAGTACGCTCGTGGGATACAACTTTGGTATATCGGGACCCTTTTGGTTTGCGGCCGGGTGAGTTGCATTATGATTTGTGGGAAATTCATACCGTGTAGATGATCTGTGCTGACCGTAATCAAAGATGCTCTCCGATGATTGTTTTCTTTGCCTTGTTGGGGATTGCGTGTAAACTGCGCATCCCCGAAGCCCACACTCTTCTCGAAATTGTGCGCATTCGGTACGGAAAGGTCGGGCATCTTGTGTGGATCGTGCTTTGCCTCATCAACAATATTATCGCCGTGGCGAATATGTTGCTAGGGGCTAGTGCTGCCATCTCCGCCTTGTAAGGATAGATCCTCTCCCGCCAGAAAGATTGAGTTGTCGCGCGTGATGGCAAATGACGAGAAAACTGACATGGAATAATAAAAAATAGGACCGGAATTCACATCATCGCTGCCACGTTCCTCCTTCCAGCTGGTGTCGTTCTATACACCTTTGTAGGCGGCATCAAAGCCACTTTCCTCACGGACTATTTCCACACTTTCGTCATCACAGTCATCATTTGCTTCTTCACCATCAAGGCATTCCTCGTTCCCGAAATCGGATCGATTGGCCATCTGTGGGATCTCATAGTCGAGGCCGGTGTCCAACATCCAGTCGAGGGGAACCAGAACGGATCATTCTTGACCATGACGAGTCACGGTGTACGTATACGGACCGCACCAAATCAGAGACGGGATGGGCTGACTGGTGAATGCAGGGCATACTTTTCGGCATCATTCACATCCTAGCAAACTTTGGACTCGTCATCATGGACACTGGATTCTTCGTCAAGGCCTTCTCAGCTGCGCCACAAGCCGTCGTGCCCGGTTACGTGATCGGCGGCATCGCATACTTCGCCATCCCTTGGTGTTTCGGTAGCATCATGTCTCTCTCCGCCCTAGCTCTTGAGACAACATCGCGATTCCCTACCTTTCCCCGACGAATGAGCCCAGTCGAGGTGTCCAATGGACTTGTGTTACCATATGCGGCCGTTGCCATTGCCGGGAAAGGGGGTGCTGTTGGGATCCTACTGATTACTTTCATGGCCGTGACCTCGACAATTTCGGCGCAGGTCATCGCCGTGTCGTCCATTATCAGTTTCGACATCTACAGAGCGTACGTAAATCCGAAAGCTACTGATCGAGACGTGATTCGTTGGAGCCATATCGGAGTAGTCTTCTTCGGTGTGTTCTCGGCTTGCTTCTCAACGGCTCTGCATTATGGAAAGGTTGACCTCGGCTGGACGCTGTATATGCTCGGTGTTCTCACATGTCCCGGTATTTTCCCCACTGTCTTCACAATTCTTTGGAAGAAACAGTCTGCCATAGCGGCCATTGTTTCGCCTATAGCCGGTCTCGTCACGGGCATTGCCGTGTGGCTCGGCACGGCGTATGCGTTTGATCGAGAAATCTCAGTTGTGTCGACGGGCAAAATTCACCCATGCGTGTATGGCACAGTGGCATCCGCCTTCAGTCCCCTAATTTACTCGGTTGTCATCTCTCTTATCAAGCCGGACAACTATGATTGGGCCGACTTCCGAAAGGAGAAGTTGGCTTTGGACAACGACGGTGGTGATTCGAAGTCGTCCAGGACGGATGCGGAAGATGCCTCGGGAGAAGTTATTCGAGCCAGTTATGATGCCAACAAGGCACGGTTTAAATATTGGGGCAAAATAGCCGCCCTGTGGTCCCTTGCAACATTTTTTGGACATTGGGTAGTTTGGTAAGTTGTTTCCCCATTCGTTGCCACGCAGGCTAAGGCTAGCAGCCGTCGAAGAAATCGATTCAACAGTTTTACTGAAACGCGTTACTGACAACTGCTAGGCCTCTGCCAATGTATGCTTCCAAGTATATATTTTCGAAGACGTTCTTTGCCGCATGGGTCGTCGTTTCCATTATATGGGTTTGGGGAACCATGTTTGTGGCCGGGTTCCTCCCCATTATTGATGGTCGAGCCCAAATCCTGCAGGTGTGGCGAGGATTCACATCGAGGTCATCGAAGCCATCGAAAAGAAGGAATAATGACAATGGTACATCGGAATCGACGGGAACGAGCACACCAGAGTTGGTACAGGAGATCGTGACTTCGAAATCGTAGGAGGGTGGACGTATACGGCGATGAAGGGGAACTGTTGTGAACCGAGTTTTATCTATGTAGACTAAAATTTAGAAGGTAGAAAAGTTGCATTTAAATTAAAATAGTTGTGACTTCTTGAATATCGGTTCATATTGTACCATGCGTTAGCAATGACTTTCTCGAGGTATTTGGGAAGAAGTGGTTGGAAGACGAAGATGGCATTACGATTACAAGTGTCGAGAAAGAATAAAGGCAAGGAGAGAGAAAACGGATTAAGTGGAAGGGGGTGGGGGGTTTAACTGCTTTCTACCACCGTGTGTGTATTTCCTAGGGGTTTGCCTGTCTATTGGCCTTGTGTGCCTGAAGATCGCTAGTGACTACCAAATGGCATAATGCCAAATTTGCACCCCTTTCATATCTACACATACTCCCACACAAGTTGGATGTGGGATCAGTTTTAAAGCCAGATCACTGGACCACCGAGTGGCTTACTGTGCTGTTGTTGAGATCCCAGTCGAACTTGCAAACTAATCAAGATTGTACCTGAGCGCGCTTACGCCATAGTAGAGTAATGATGACTACAGTTGTGAGACTGATTAGGTTCGTGTTCGGGGAATCGGGCACTCTAAAAGATGGAGTGTGCGGAGTCAATGAAGGGGGGAGGGGGGGCGAGACTAAGCCCTACGTGCCCAGGTCAACAGAGAGAGAGAGGGGTGATATCAGACGCCGTTTCCCATCATCGCAAAATATGCCTCAAGGTGGGCTCTTTCCGAAGCTAGTCGAATGATAAACGTGGACATTACAGTTGGGACGAAGGTAGAGGATTCCCAGGGCGTGAGTGGTTGTCCAGATTGGGCGCCTACTCATCCACGATACTCGTTTTTTTTTTTTTCGGGAGGGACCGAGTGGGGGGTAGAGAAGGGGTGTCGTCAAATACCACCTGCATTGGCACACGAGGCGACACGATGTGTTTGTTAAAACGTGCGGGAAATCCCGAGATAGTTGCATATGCGAACCCTGGTAAATGGGAAATATTCCGATTCGAAAATGGGGCCTTGGAGCGGCATCCTTTCAGTCTAAGGGTGGTATTCAGATATGAGGGTGAGGGGAGGGGAGAGGGGTGTGTTAAGAAGTGTTGGGTGCGTGCTGCCGGGATCTAGATCGTGTACTTTGTGGCCTTGTCACTTCAGCGCTTCTGCGACTATCGCGCTTAGCATGGTGTCTATTCGTCCACGTGCCTCTGGTAGCCGAAACAGGGCACCTGGTTCATATAATATGCCAGAGGCATTCAATTCGGATCTTGCAGGTTTTTAGTTTAGATTGGCTTCGTCGGCAACCTGACGATGGCAGCTCGAACGCTGCCTCGGGGGGGGGGCACCAGCAACATGGTCGAGGCAGGATGGCGGACAAAGGATTCGATGAGCCAGCCAGAAAACTGTATGCCACGGCTTTGATATCGAGAATGGCCGGCCAAGGGACTAGATCAAAGATATGGAGGCATATAACCATGACGTTGTTCGCTCTCCATCGCAAGGTATCCTGCGAAAAATACAGGGCGGCGTAAACATGATCCATTCGGGCCACCACAGGTATCAAAGGCTCACTACACGAGACAAGATATGCTGTCTTCTTGAGACATTGTGGTATTGGCCAGCCAACTAACGGAAATAAAATAGGGGAGCAGTACGGGACACAACACTCGAGCAAATCCGGGTAGGGGGGGCGGAGGCATGGTCACTGGCTCCAGTGGATGATACGCCAAGGAGAAGGGAAACAGGACCCCGACGCCCGACGGAAGTTATGGAGAACACTGTTACCTTGTATCTTGAGGGTAAGCAACGCCATCCATAGCGCAAGTCAAAGTTGCAGTAGGTGGCAATGGTATGCGCAAGGATGCGCAAGGATATACTAGCTAATGCGAGGACGTGCCCGTAGTGCAGTACGGGGCATACTTGTAGTTTAATTACCTGCCTTGGCTGTGCTCTGGGTGTAAACTACTGGAAGCAGAGTTAGCAGACGGTATTTTGCACCTGTTCAAGGGAGACAGAATATGCTCAACATTGTTCTCTTTGGGGACCGGATATGACTATAGGTCGACCCGGATAGAGACGGGGAACCAGCCATCTCACGATTCCCCTTCCTGCGCCATTTGAGTGACGATGACGTGAAGTGAGGGCCATGGAGGACGGTGTTCCAGTACACATGAGGATACAAGCCAGAGGATCGTTATCCCTTCTTTCAACAGCCACGAATGAGGCAAAGATCGACCGGACTTTGGACGGCTTGGGTAGACTGGGGACAAGGGGCTTGTCTTGTAAACTAATTTAGTGAGCTGTAGTGGGCTGTACTCCGTAGTGTACAAGTAGGGTAGGGTGTAGTTTACGCAATAATACCCTGTGCCTAAGTCAACCCATCAATGCAACTTCCCCTGACAGCCGGTACGAGGGCCGTCGTCATTGTGACGTCAGGATTGCCGATTTCAGACTTCCCGCTTCGAGATCCGTCATCGGTCTCCATTCAGGCCCCATAAGATCCACCTGTCCGAAGGGTGAAGAATGCAGTGCAGTTTTTTCTTTTTCTTTTCGGATTAGCTAATGGCTTGAAATCCAATTGTCAAAATCCAGTGTGGGTGGTGGTGGATTTCTGTGGTGTGTGACTCTGTATTACAGACCGAGTGTGGAGTAGTATTAGAGGGTATCAAGTATGAAGTACTCCGTACTCCGTAAACTAATTACTCCGTACTGTGGAGACGATATGACAGCTGTGGCATTTCCTAGTCAGAATCAGAGATGCGAATCCTGGGCAAAAGCCATGACATAACTGACGAGAATCCTTTTATCTGTTCACTTCCCTTTTAGAATTCCCGTTGACCCGTTTTATTATTATGGAAACAGAAACCGTCTACTGAGTACGGAGTAAACTAGAGAGTAAGAGATGGGGAGAGAAATACTTGTACGGTATTATGTGGAGGTATGTACTTGAATGCACATGGTATTTGCCCCTTCGCCATCGCGCTTTCCCAATTCACATGAGCTTTTTCCAAATCCCATGAAATATTTTTTTTTTCGCCTTCCTTCTTTTTCTGGTCTCTGTATCTTAGGGCTAGGAGAATAGAATTACTGCCGCACCAGACCACCATCAGAGCTTGTAGAACGTGTGGGAAACAGCGACTCATTTTTCTTTTCGAGATGTCATCCTCGTCCTTTTCACCATACTCCGGCTTGGAATACCTTGATGCACCTGTCCTCACTCGCTTCATGCACGCCCATTACCCAATGGAGCCAATGTACTCCGTACTCTGTACCAGGATGATGTTTGTGATATTTGTCACTCACACCAAAATAAACTAGTTCAAATCGAAGCCCACACCACCACACCCAACTTGCACTTTGTTCCCCTTGGCATGGCATCGCGAATCGATTGGAATGTGGAGTACTCCAACCTGGTAGTGTACCCTTGTGAAACCCGCCATTCATGGTTCCGTTCATCCCCTGACTCTTTATTCTGACCTTTGTTATTTTTTTCCAGCAGCGGTCGAGGGCGGTCGAGGGCGGTCGAGGGCTCTGACAGTGAACATTGCCACGAAAACCACTTCATCGACTACTTTTATTGAACCTCCGGAAATAAGCAAAGTCGCATTGTCATGACGGGCCTCGCCTCGCGCGGTACATGTTAGCGCTACTCCAGCGACCCCGCAATCCAACTTTTCCAGACTGGTGGCCGTTGCAAGCCAGGGCTGTTCTCTGAGGAAATGCCAAAACCAAAGGCGTATCTGTTGATCTTTCCCAGATTCTGAAGAGAAAGCTTGCCACCGCCACCGCTTACCAAAGGCCGAGACGTTCCATTCGTTGATGGATGACATGGCACCCCTCACTTAGGCCGTGGCCAGCCATACCCGCAATCCTTGCAATTAAAAGCCAAAACGCCAATTCAACCGTCGTTGGATCCAGGCGGACTGCGCAAGTAGACGCTATCTTCCAAAGTGAGAGTGCGAGATATGGAGACCTTCCCTTCCCCCCCCCCCCCCCCCAAAAAAAACCCTCATGACACCTTTCGAAGGAATATATGTGATCAGTCTAGATCACGGCCCTTGTCAATCTTTCAAAACCTCCTTTTCATTCTTCTGTTCGACACAGTTTCCATCTCGTCCACCCTCCTTCCTCTACTCACAAACTTTCTATTTTGCCCTCACAGATCACAACTTTTCTTTTCTACCAATCTTCCAACTTGCTTGTTCACTCGTGCCCCTTCACCCATTCCTTCTCCTGCTCGTCTCCCGGCCTTGTGCGTTTCTGGTTCTTGGAAAGCTTCCTGGACCACTAAATGACATCATCCCGGGACCCTTTGTCCCGCTGCCCAGAACCCATCGTGGCCAGCTTCTATCTTTGACATTTCTCGTGCCTGGCTCTGCGCGTCCCGCCGCCAAGCATCAATAAGTGGGGGAGGCGCGCCAAATCGTTGCAGCTTCTCGTTGTCGCATCCCGATTTCATTGGGAGGAGGTGACGGTTGATTGAGGCTTCAGGATCCACCCAATCAAGCTTCACCCCTTTGGCGCACGCCCTCGCCGTTGCCCTATCCGCATGCCCTACTACGTAGTTTACTATCTACACCCTCTCGTCTTACCCCCAGAGCTTCATTGCTTCGAGCATAGAACAGGTCACGTTTGCTTTCTTTCTCATTCACCACTGTCTCTCCTTGCCGACCGAAAAGCAAAACCTTGACTCGAGCCGCACAAGGACCTATCAAATTATCACTACTCTCGTTACTTCTTTTCGAAGCCTTCTTTGCTTACCTTCTCCTACCTCTCATGCCCGCCAACCCGAATGCTGGTCCTTCCCAAGACCGGGTGAACCCATCTCACCTCGTCAGCAGGGACGGTCCCCCGAATATCATTCCGCGCCCACCTCCACGCCGCACATCGGCAACTTTGCACACCAACACAGCTGGGGAGTCTACCATTGAATTGACGAGCCCGCAAGCTTCGAGCCGATCGAGGTTGATCACTCAAAACGCCTGCACCGAATGCAGGCAGAAACGAACCAAGGTAATTTCTCTTCTATTGATTTCAGGCCGGCCCGCTACGTGTTGGGGCTTCAATTTTTACCATTCCTCGTGTTTCGTCTCTGAAGGCCCGTAGGTGCTAGTGGTGTATCACGATTGAGAATGGCCTTCTTGCGGCGGCGGAAAGCTCGCTCCCAATCATTGGTTCAACATTCACAACCTCAAAGCAAAGTCACCCGCGTCAGGCGTTCTCTTAGATCCTTAATTAAGCCCCTCTCTCCAATTTGATGCCTCTCCGTGCCTTGACCGTATGATTCCCTGATATCCTTGAAAGTTTCCCTCTCTAGGCGTATCTTTCCCTCTTTTTTTTTTTGGTTGGACGGGTGATTGGTAAACCTCGAAAATATTATTGGCATTCGTTCTACTCTTTGCTTCCCTTGGCTCCCTTGTACACAAATCATTTATACCGAAAGAAATTTTCCAACTGACGTGTTTTGCGGATATATCTAGTGCGATGGCAACAATCCGTGTTCTCGGTGCAGGGCGCGCGGCGCAAGTTGCTCCTACACCATCACATTGCGACAATCGAAAACTCAACTTCGACGGCGCATCGATGAACTCCAAAAAGCAGTCCAACAGTCGGATATCATCTTCAATCTCCTTGCCACCTCCTCAAATACCCAAGATATCCTCCACAGGATCCGCACCGGGGAAAGTCTCGAGTCAATATCCATGGCATTTGAGCCAGATGACGCGAATAAGGCCACCAATAATGAGGCAGGGGCGTCCGCGGGTGGCGTGGACACTCCTAGCCAGAAGTCACTTTATGAGGAGGACGAAAACAAGAGGGGTGGATACTTGAATCCTCACTCTTCAGCCACCTCCTCCGTGTCCCCGAGTACAGGAACTGAAAGCGGAAATTCTAATGATGGTCAAGCAGGAGCGATTGGCACCTGGACTAGAGTTACCGCCGATATGGCATTCGTCCGTGAAATCTTCTCTCTATACTTTTGCTGGGACTATCCCTTGTTCTCCCCACTATCAAAGGATCACTTCCTGGGTGACTTTGAGGCTGGGAGGCAACGCTATTGCTCTCCGATTCTTGTCAATGCCGTTCTAGCACTAGGATGTCGACTTTCAGATAAGCCTAATGCTCGGACCGATACAGCTGATCTAAGCACTTCGGGAGAACACTTCTTTGGGGAGTGCGTCAGATTGTACGAAGCCCCGGGCTCGCGGAAAGACTTGACAACCGTCCAGGCGTTAGGGCTCATGTCGGTCTGGGAAGCCGGCAGGGGTGAGCACAAACAAGGTCTGGCTTATGCGCAAGAAAGTAGTCGTCTAGCCATCGAGCTTGGTCTCAAATCTGGTTGGGAAGGCGCCTCGAACCGCTATCCTAATAACTCCCAGAGTACGGGTCTTAGCAGGGAGGCGTTAGACGTGTGGACAACGACCATGTGGGGAGTATTCTCTCTAAACGTGTAAGTTGAGCGCGCGCGATGCGCGATGGATGAACCTTTGCCTCGTTTTCCCGTTTCTATTCCATTTCCTGCTCTCCACTGATACTAATTATGCTCAACAGCTTCTGGTCCCTTGTCGAGGGTTCCTTATCGCATTGCTCTTGGACTCTGTTGTCACCAATTCCGCGCGTCGTTTCGCTCCCTGATGAAGATTCTCTCTGGACGCCTGGAAATGAGTCCTGTAAGTTAATCTACCAATGTTGAATTGTTAATACCATACGCGACCAAGTGTTGACTAACTATTGTTCCCCAGCTTCCCCGACGCCTTGGGATAACCAAACGTACCAGCCATCCCATTTCCAGCTACTTGTGAAGCCTCTTTTCGAGCTGAGTCAAATAAACCACTCGGCCCTGATTTTGCTCTTCAACGATTCGTACGACGCTACTGCAGATGAAGTTTTCAGCTTATACCGAGCCTATCTGAACTGGTATGGCAAAGTGGCAGAGCGCTTACGGATTGTGAGGAACTCAACACCCGGAGCAATATTTCTAAAGTACGTTTTCTCGTCGTTTACCATATCCATTCAGATGAAGAAGAGAGGAATTGCATATGATTGTTTCAACGAAACTAACAGAGTTCCACCTGACAGTATTTACTATCACTTTGTCATTCTGCTCGTCTTCCGCCGTCTCACGGAAGAACCAGTCCAACACTTTAACATCCCCACGCGCGAAATCTGCAACCAAGCAGCCACGGCCATTTCCAAATTATCGCATTCCTACGAGACACTCTACACATCAAGAAGAATACCGTCACTTTCTTCTTTATTCAGAGCTACAACTTTATCGGGTTGGGGCGATGTTACAACGAGGGTCATGCGTGGTGTTGGAGAGCCACTGCCAGATGAGGAGGGTAAGAGGGCCTTTTATACAATTCTATTTTCCCCCATACTGGCAGTCAGAAGTGCAGATTCAGTTGACTAATTAGCTGCACAGGATTTCTCAGTGGGCGCCGGCTCTCTGCTGCGTTGAACCTCGAAGAGGACAGCGATAACGACACGTTTTGTTAAAGTTCCGCTATATCTGGCCAGGCCACTTGTTTCCCAATTCTACTTGATTTTCTAACGACGTTCATGACGAAAAGGAGACACGAAAAAGCTATAAAAGGGCAACAAGGCTCAATTTCTCTTCATTTTCAAATTTTCAAGTAACGATTTTTAAGAGTTTGGCATAACTTTGTACATATCCTTTCGACATGGTTGAAATTCAAACTTCTGTACGCGAGCATCATGTTCTTTTCATTTACATTTTAGCCATAGATACACCGAACACACATTTCTAGTTCAGACTTTGCAACAAAATACAAGTACGTCCCATCTAATCATTTCCTCTTCAATCGCCGGCCCCGCAGGAGCAATAACTCTCAAAGTCCTCGCCGAAGAAAAAAGCCCTCGACCTAATCCACGTATTCGAATGTTGAGAAGACGCCGGCGGTTGCAGGCAAGCCACTCCTCTTCTCTCCAATATCAACCACATCCCAACACAAAGCCAGGATAGAAGGCAAATTCCCACCCCCAACACTCCAAAACTTCAAATCCCTAGCAAAAAGAACCGCCGAAGCCCCTCCCGAAATCCCAAACGCCCTCCGAACATACCGTCCTAAACTCACTCAACTCCGATTCTCCGAATCTTCAATCTACAAAACCCTTGAAACAAACATAGACTCCCTCCCAATGTCCTTCATCCACGAACCCATCCCCTCCATAAAATCCGCGGGATGGTGTCAAATTTACCCTCATCCATCCTGATTTCGAACATTATTTCGAGGCACTACGAAAGCTCTCGGGGGAGACTGAAAAGGGAACAAGACTGCCCAGATTCCGTCGCGAATGGCTGCGGGCATTTTATGAGGGACACAATCTACGAAAAAAAAAAAACATGTGGCTCAGACTAAACAGCCGGGCTCTCCGCGATCAGCCACAAAATGCAGAGAGTCACAGCTCGAAGACAGGTAAACCTCGCTTGTAAAATGCCTTCTATGTTATTACATTTGGCTGTGGAGGCCACGCTGGGGAAGGGCGGTCCCAAGGATGGAAATCCCACCACATCCACTACACATCGCTAAATACAAGCACTCCGAGTTCTCAAGACTGCCCAAGAAATCAATACCCAGTTCTCAGTTGTGTAAAAATCGGCAAGTAATTGGAAATATGCTGTCGAGCGGGAGGTGTATGCAACGCTTCTTTACAGAACCATTTATCATTTACCATGGCGTCCGGTGCCTCCCTAATAATGCCGACTAAGCAGGGGCATAAATTCGTTCAACTGTCCGTACCACCAGTATGTCAGCATCAATCACCCTTTTTGCTTTTTGGTGATAGTGAGGGGCGTAATAAGAGTGGAATAGCGGAAGAGACGGGTTCGTACCAGCCTGGTTGCGATCCGACATCCGAACGGATTCGTACACATGGGGCAGAGCCGCCACAAACTCGCGGAGGAGCTCTGCCGCCCCCTTCGCGGATATTGCCGACTCTTCGAGGTTTTCCCTCGCAAAGCATCGTGCACCCTTCATTCTCTCTTCTAGTCTGCCATGCGCGACACCAGGGCATGTGCGCTCAAGAAAAGCCGACGCATCAAGGACCTCAATGGTTGCTGGATTCGATAGTCGAGACACTGCTTTGGGAACGTTGGCCACATCAATTGGGCATTTTGCTGTCACGAAGGCATATTTGAACGACATGACAATTCCCGAACTGCTCTCCTCCATAAAGCGCTGAAGCATAATTGTCCACTCACCTGGCTTGAGCATTTTCATCGGCTGGGATAATCGGGGTAGGAGACCAGGGTAACAACAGTTAAACATTCCACTGCTGTAGGCCTCAGCGGGAAGCTGCCTGACTGAAAGCTCCTCCGGTGTCATGTCTTCAAGCGACCCGTCCGTGCACGCAAACGCGTAGCATGCTTCCAACTCTGAACTGGTCTTTACGGACCGCGAATTGAGTCGTAGTAGATCAATGTAACCTAGAAGCCCAGTTACTGCTTGGGGGGGCGTTAACAGGGCGTCTCCCAAGAAGATGTACTCCTTCCTGTTGCTCAATAGTTCATCGAATAAAAGCAGCTGGACAACGGGGAAAGCATCGAGCGAGTTGGGTAGTCCTCGCGTGTTATACCAGGGGCAAGTTCCGAGTCCACAAATAAATGGTGCCGAGAGCACGAGCTTGTTTTTGATCAACTTGGGAGCTCTCAGACATAGTTCTTCGAATATTGACGTGTTTTTATGGAAGTTGGGGTTTTCCGAATCAAAGGTTGAAGGATCCGTCGGTTCCATGACGTAGAGTGAGTCGACTGATGGTAGAACGGAAAGCGCCTCCATAAGCTCGTTTGCCGAATTAGATGCCATTGTTCCTGAGAGATTTATATGAAGAGAACCGGGTGTTTCCAGTCCATCGAAAGCTTCCACAAGAGTGTTGGCGGACAAGTTGGTAAACCGTGACTAATTGAGTACGGACTCGCCCGAGTAAAGGTAACGTAGTAGTTTTCCAGAGCCAGTAGCTAGGCCAACCCGATCAGGGGAGAGCTTGATCTGTCGTCTGAGCGCCTCTCTCAGGCCCGGGGTTTGCTGCCGTTCCTGACATTTTGCCACCAACCAGTCCAAGCCATACTGTTCAGGCGAAACAGTCGCTTCTGAATGGCCTTCTGAAAGCGCAGTCTCAACCATAACGGCCAAGCACACTTCAAAAAATGAGGGCACGCCAGTAGATCGAGGGCTCTCAACGTCTCCGCCAGCATTCGCATCCCCTTGAGGCCACAAAGCCCAAGGCCAGGTCTCTAAATGAAGCCAAGCCAATTAGTCCATCCGATGAAAGGGTTCTGTTCTGTTATGCGGCCTACCTGCAAGGGCCAGGGACTCGATCAACAGAAACTTCTCGCCCTCCAAGGAAAGCACTGGATCCATGTCACACTGATCCTCTGCATAGAAGTAACTCAAGTACTCCCTTGCCGAAATTGGTACTTGTATGCGCATTTCCGGTCTATTATTCTCCATAGCTGAGGTTTGCGGGTTCTGTACATTTCCTTGGCCTGGTTATCCAAGGAAAGTCGTTAGCCGATCACACAAGATGAAAGGCCCAAAAGCAGCCTCACTTACGACGTAAACATAAGAAGCAATACCGGGGTTTGCTTGGGTTGGTAATGTCTATGACGGTAATGCTAGAGTCAACTAATGGCGACGTATCATCAAATCTCATGTTGTACGGTTGGACGTTGTTCCTCAGGCTATTCGGTGGAAGTGGGTGATAAGCGGTTCCAAGTAGCAAAGCTGTTGATATGTATGGGAAAGGGGCAACTGTCTCGGCGCCCCGTGTCGTTGCTCCATCGAGGGCCTCAACTGGTGCCGGCTCCTCAACATGCTTAAAATATTCTTCTGCGAAGTCGAGTTCTTGTCGAAAAGATATCTGGTTGTCTTGTTTCGAAAATATTTTCAGTACGCGGTGGCAGTGGCTGACGAGTTCGGATCTATCCCAGACGGGGCCTTCTGTGGAAGCAAGGCTTCTATATCGAGAACCGATCCGGGCGATGACAAAAGCGTAGTGACTTAGTTCATCTCTCTCTTCGTCGTCGCTGGCTGCGCCGTGATTCATATGGATTGTATTGGCGCCAGGTTCCGCCATGGTGCAGTAGGTCAAGCGATCTCAAGACCAACCTCCAAACTGTGTGCACGACTTAGGGACTTAGAGTAATCGATATGCTGGAGAGCCGGGTTATGCTGGTGAGCCGTAACGCTGAAAAGGATTGTAATGAGTATTTTTCTGATGGATATAAAAGATGTTGCGCATTTCTAGGACAGCGGTGAATAAACGAATGTCGTGCCGGCATAGAGGAAAAGAATGATTTCCCATATATCATTTACACATGGTGTGTTGGTTAAAAATAGGTACATCGACGAAAGGTTGAGACTTGGATTGGTTTTCCTTGGTTGTCGAAGTTGCTGGGGTTCCATTCCGCATTCGCTTTAGGGGATACAAGGAAAGAACCACCAATTTTTAGTTTTTAGAATCTGGCTCTAGTTTGGAAGCTGTGTATGGATGGAAATTAACTAATGGTGGCAGGAATGGGTGTTCAACCGGCTTTCTCTTTGCTCAAGACTTGGAAAATGTTCCGAATTGCGGTATCAGCGGACTTGTTTTTTTAGGCGAGCCGGTTGGAGATGTCGAGCGTGAGAACCCGAGCTGAGAGAGAATGGGACTGGTCTCCCGCGAATTCGTTCTGGATTTGATGTCGGACCGACCTTTAGAGGAAAGGAACCTTGGTAAAAGCGGCCGATTAACGGAATTTCTACGTTTCGTCTTCCTTCTGAAGTCGGTAGCTCGTTTGAGTCTCAGCTTTAATCGTGTCCATGTGGATACCTGGGCCCTCGGTCTCTTTGACTTGACTTTTTTAGCCTTTGCCTTGCGGCGTCTTCTTTGCCCGAATGACGGCCTCTTACGTTTGGGCCATAGACAAACGGAGATGAAGCACAAAGCGAACAGGCTGCCCTGGACGACAGAATAGATAGCACTATCAATGACAGCCCAACCCCCGACATCATACCAGTAGCCCAAGCTTACTTGGGGGTCGTTAGACGGGTCCGACTCGGGAACAAAAAGTCGAGACCTCCACGAGCCCGATAATGATGCGAAACCGATGGCTTGCGAGAGGAGCGTGCGTACACTGATGGAGCCACGGGATCCATGTTTTAACATGTTGGATGCTTGGGGGAACAACGATAAAAGAACGAATGTTGTCGCGGACGGATTGAATATGATGGCGTGCCAATAAGCAAAGAGTTCCATAATGTGTGCCTGTCGGGCGCGGTCATACAAGTAGGATGACATGAATTCGAACGCGATGGCCCCGACAGAAAGGGCAAACCAGCCGAGACATGTAAGTAATACCATTACCTTATTAAGTGGAGCGGAGGGATTGCATACGATGGCCCTGCAGAGGCTGCAGACGGACAAGGTCAGTGTAAAGCTTCGAAAGCATGGGGCATAGGGGTCAGTGTACGCAAGAAAGGTTATTTTTACACCAACGACGAGCAAACGCAAAGCGATGCTAGTTGAATCAAATTGAGCCAGTCTAGAACAGATGGTGGGGAGTCCACCATTGTCGGTGGGATGTGGCCATGGCCCAAATACACGGCCAGGAACAAATGAAGGAGGAGAGCGAATTGTTCAGTCCAGGCCATGGTGTTGAGGGCCAGGTACCAAAGCGATATCCCCCACCCACGATCCCATCGAGAAAGGAGTCGGTGAAATTGCGGCATGTATGATACCGTTGTCGTTATGAGGAGGATTCTAGATTCCGAGGGGCCATTCATTAGCCTTTACTACTCCAAACAGGAAGCGAAAACCTACGTGCTCCATTGGCCAGCATGGGCGGAACGACTGTTGCCGGAGTCTTCCATTGAAAATTGGCTGCTAGGTAGTGAATAGAATTTGTATGTTGAAAAGAGGGTTGAAACCGTTGGCGTCTACATGGCTGGAGCGAGAGTAAATAGACTGAAGCATGACGGCTCCTGTGAGGTTGACATTGGCGTGCGCGCCCGCCATGTCGCCCGCCATGTCGCGTGGGTTGAAGGAAAGCATCGTGACATGACACTCTGAGGCGCACATTTGACAAGGAATATCAGGTCTCTTCCCCCAACAATTGGTTCGTGAACATTAAGCGTGAACCCGGGAGATACACAGTTGACCAGATGGCTCCCTTCCTCATCCATGGCTTTCTTCAAAATGAGTCTGGTGTGGGTGTTGTGGGTGTGAGGTGGTGACAAACCCGTGACTCTTTAGGGTACTACTTCAGCACCTTCTCAATACGGGCACAGTGGTGGTAGCACTAAATGTTGGTGGCAGATTGGCACAAGCCACCATCAGCCCGCTAAGCCACCCGCCCGCCAACCCCCTGAATCCCACTGAAAACCAGCCCAAGAAAAAAAAAAAAAAAAAAAAGCGAGACCCACGGCATGTGGTATTCAAAGTCAGGTGGCTGGCCACTCAACATCTCAGGTGCACACAGCTGGCTGGCTTGGCCAAGCCAGCTCTCCCCCCGAGTGCTTCTGTCCCGACCTGACGTGCTCGGGTGACCTACCCCTCCTTCTGCTTTTCCTCATGGATTGCCCACCTGCCTCGCCATCTTAGACAGGTTGGAAACGCTCGTCATGGAGAAGAAGGAGCCGTACCCTCTGTCCTGTGCACCTGCGCCACCTGCGCACCGGAACACCTCCTCCTGCTTTACAGTGTTCTCGAAAATCACCCTCTTGAGAGTTTGCGGAGCTTTCGTCGGACTGGTTCTCCTATGTAGTATTCCTGCTTGTCACCTTCATCCGCATCGGCTTGTGTCTCGGGCACTTTTGCACAGAGATAAACCCGGCCAAACCAGTTCCAAGTTCGGGGCATTTCCTCGCGACAACGACCCCTTTCACTTTATTCCTTGCACCAGAAATACGGTGCCACCTCCCCTCGCTGATAAGAACCACAGCCAGACATGGGCAGCAAGGTTCGAGCCAAATCCCAAAGAATGGAGGTGGGGAAATAAGGCTAAGGCGGGCAAACGCATTGACGAGCGCGAAGACGTTGAAAAAGACGATAAGAGCAAGACCAACGAGTTTGACGGCCGAGGTATCTTGCTTTGCGGATACCTCGATGTGCCTATGGATTACACAAACGACTCTGATAATCGCATCGTCCGTCTTGCTGTGACGAAATACCAAGTGGCAGGTCTACTACCTCATGATAAGGATGGCAAAGCGGGGAAGAGTGAGCGCACCATTGTCATCAATCCTGGTGGGCCGGGCGGCAGTGGCACATCGTTCGTCTGGAGTAGTGCACAAATTCTCACGAAGCGGTTAAGCGATTCGAAATTCGATATCTTAGGCTGGGATCCTCGTGGTGTCAATATTTCCCAGCCTTCTGTTTCGTGCTTCCCCCACGATGCGAATCGCGACCGTTGGTCGTTATTGGCTGGCCAATACCGCGAAGACGATGCCGATCCCCTCACACGGCTACGAGTAACAGATGCCATGAACGAAGCCATTTATCGTGCGTGTTGGGATAAGCACGGCGACTTTGGGCGGTTCGTTGGCACATCTTTCGTGGCGCGTGACCTGGAGCGAATTCGTGAAGCGCTGGGTGAGGATGAACTCACTGGTCTGCTCATCAGCTACGGTACGGGCATCGGGCAGACATATGCCAACATGTTTCCAAAGAGCGTCGGGCGACTCGTACTCGACGGTACCGAGTACGTTCGCGACCACCGCGTACTAGGCGGATTTGGCTTTACAGCTCTCGATAATGTCACAGACGCCTGGCAAGACGGGTTTTTGGGCGAGTGTATCAAGGCAGGGCCAAATCACTGTGCCCTTGCAAGACCAAAGAAAAAGGAGGATGGCCCTGTCCAGCTCCAGGACCTCCAAGGGAGACTTGAGAAAATGATCCGTTCGCTGCGGACCCATCCGCTGCCCGCTCATACTTCCAAACAGGGACCAACACTCATCACTTACTCGAGGCTGGTAGATGCACTCTACGGCACACTTTACAATGCCAGGATTTGGCCCACAGTTGCCATGGCACTTGATGCACTCGAACAGGGAAACACAACTCAGGTAGCAAACCTTCTCGAAACGCGGTCGTGGCTCTTCGACCCGGCGAAAAGCACCGAGTGCAGCACGGCGCCCCGTGTGCCGCTCTCGGAGGAGCTCGGGTCGCTTGTCATCTGCGCAGATTCGTACGACGCGCCACGACCGCCAGGCGATGAACTCAAATGGTGGGCGAATCTCTGGAGCGAGATGGTAGAAAAATCCTGGATCTCGGGCAATTCGCGCTTTTTCAACGTGTTCCCCTGCCGGCACTTTCTCAAGCACTGGCCACATCCCGCCGAGGTGTTCCGAGACGACCTCAACAAAACTCTCAAGAGCCCAGTGCTCCTGGTAGCTGAGACGTACGACCCCGCTACGCCGCTGCGCAATGGCCGTAGGCTTCTCAAGGAAATGGGACGCAACGCGCGAATGGTGGTGCACCACGGATACGGCCACTCGTCGCGAGACAGGTCAAACTGCACAGACGCAATCATCAAAGAATACATCCTCTCGGGCACCGTTCCGGATAAAGAGGAGACAGACTGCTTCGCGAATGAGAAACCGTATCGCTATGGCAAGCCACGCGAGGATCCAAAGCCACTCACGGGCCCGAAGCCGCCGGTGGGCCAAGAAAAGGACAGGGAGCCAAGACGGGAAGAGATTGACTACGCCCAACTCATGGGGGCTTGGCAGGAACATTTAGAAGAACTTAGCTGGGTCAATCCGAGCTTGGTGTCGCGAGTTTTATCTAAGAGCTAATAGCTTCTAGTCTCGCCTGGGATCTAGATCTACGGATTTGGGTTGTGGACTCAATGGCCTGACATATATACGCCGCCGACCATGTCATTGTTGGATTTTCCTGAATGTTTTGCCTACAATTTACCTTTTTTGTCTACCCTCTTTTTAGTTTTAATTCATAGCAACTAGTGATATTGGATCTCGAGATTTGACTACCAAACCTTCATGTCAATTGCCATTGCTTTGGATCCGATTGGCCTCCCCCTCCACACCAAGGCCAAGGCCCAACTTCAACCAACAGATTGCCTATGGCACGCCCCTGATAATGCATCTTACAGCATGATGAACTACTGAACCATTTGTCTGTCCTACTGGTACTATCAAGACTACTAAGACTACTGGTTGGGTGATGGCAGCCCACGTCGTCAATGACGTCACCACCACTGGACAAAAAGCATGACATTGACACTTGCATTTGGTGATGTAATCTCTGCTCGTCTTTTCCAAGGGAGACTATTTCTCTTTAAAACTCTCTTAAGCGCCTGTTCTACGAGGGGGGGGATTGTCTTCCGTGATATCCGAAGCTAGTACGAAGCACAAAACAGCTGATGTTTACTTCTGCATCTTATCGAATTGCACCAATTTGGATCCTCCCCCCACCCCCCTTTCTCCTTCTCTCTTTGCTTCCTAGATCAATCCTATCTTTTCTCTTGCCGAGAGAAGTGGCTCTTTTACCAAGCCACGATTTATACTATCGAGTGATCTTTATTGTTTGGTTTTGCCAACATTGGCGCGCTGCCCAGGTGGACTAGGAGAAGACAGTCATACTACACCTACATTTGTCCCGAGACTCAACATACGATCCAAGCCTTGGAGAATAAATTGTTTTTTCTTTTCTTTTCTTTTCTTTCTTCTTTCTCAGATTCTGCTTTTTTATCAACTTCACTAATTCAACTGTCAAAATGTCTCGGAATCCCATCAAAGCCCCTCTCCTCAAACTCAACCGTCTTGTCGGCCACTCGACGGCCAAGAATCACATGACGAAACCGGTAATTGGAAACATTGCGGCCCTTGATCTCGAACGCCAACAGCGTCGTCTCGATGAGCTTTATGAAAAGGTTGGAGATGAACGCGACCGTGAAGAGCACCGCAGGAGCGACGCAGTGGAGCGTGAGGAGAGCGGTTCGCGGGCGCGTGCACAGGAGCCGGTGGAAATTCAGGAGAGATACGGCCAGAAAGACTGGACCGAGGTAGAAGACGAGACTGAAGGGTTTGAGCACGGCATTGCTGCGGTGGAGGGGGCTAAAATTGTCTTCATTGGGAGAGTGCACCACGTGCGACCCATGAGTGCGCGGATGGCCTTCATTGTGCTGCGTCGACGCATCGATACAATACAGGGGGTGTTGGAGATTCAGGAAGGAGCTGTGTCGGAGCCTTTCGTCCGATGGGCTGAACACCTCGCCACCGAAAGCATTGTCCAAGTCTCAGGCACCCTTCGTAAACCGCCTGAGCCAATTGTCGGTTGCACAGTCCATGATCTGGAGCTTGTCATTGAGTCCCTACATCAACTTACGCCCGTGCGTGGCCCGATTCCTCTCGATGTGTACCATATGGACCTCGTTGAGCAAAGTGAATCAAATGGGAAAACCGAAATCACAGCGACAAACCGTTTGCGCAACACGAATCGTCTGGCCTACCTAAGAACCCCCACAATGCAGTCCATTCTTCGGATAAACGCTGGTGTGTGTCGCTTGTTTCGTCGGTTCCTGGAAGACCGCGACTTTATCGAGATACACACGCCCAAGCTGCAAGCCGGAGCGACAGAGTCCGGTGCCGACGTGTTTGAAGTCAAGTATTTTGGCCGGCCCGCCTTCCTCGCTCAGAGTCCCCAGCTCGCTAAGCAGATGGCCGTGTCCGCCGACCTCGGCCGCGTCTTCGAGATCGGGCCCGTATTCCGTGCCGAGAACAGCAACACGCACAGGCACCTCACTGAGTACACTGGCCTTGATCTGGAGATGGCCATCACGCGCGATTACCATGAGGCTCTTGATCTGATTGACGAGATGCTCAAGAGTATCTTCAAAGGCATTTACGAACAATACAGAAAGGAATTGGATCTCATCAAGACCAGATTCCCACACGACGACTTGGTGTGGCTAGAAGAAACGCCGCGCTTGACTTTTAAAGAGGGCATTGCTTTGCTAAAGGAATCGGGATGGAAGAACGAGGATGGCAGTGAGCCATCCGACCTTGAAGACCTGAGTACTCGAGCAGAAATTCATCTAGGGGAGCTTGTCAAGGAAAAATACAAGACAGATTACTACATTATCGACAAGTTTCCCGCAGCCGCCCGCCCCTTTTACACACACCTCGATGAGACAGACGAGAGGTACACCAATTCGTTCGACATCTTTGTTCGCGGGCAAGAAATCATATCGGGAGGCCAGCGCATTCACGATCCTGCTCAACTGGCCGACCGCATGGAGCGTTTCTTTGCCATGGATGCGGACAAGGACATGGCCGATTACATGCAAGCCTTTGAATGGGGTGCTCCGCCGCATGCCGGGTGCGGCGTCGGCCTTGAGCGACTCGTTTTCTTACTTTTGAACCTCGGCGACATCCGCAACGCGACCATGTTTCCACGCGATCCCAAGAGCATGCCCAAGCCCGCTGAAGAGAAACGGACAGACCAACTCCGACACCCTGAGGCGGATACAATTCTCTACAGCTTCGACCGTATCCACGGAACCCCGCACCTACCCCCCCTCGAGAAACTTATTGCCAACTACGGCGACGCGACAAACACTTCATGGCTCGATGACCGGTACACGGTTTGGCGCGACGAGAATACGGGCGCCGCCATCGGCTACGCTGAGGAAAACGGCTACGCCCTGATCATGGGAAACCCACTCTGCGATTCGCGACAGTACGCCGTTGTCATCGGCACCTTCCTCCGCTACATGCGCAAGGAAATGGACTTGCGCCCAATCTGGCTCCTCGTTTCAGCCGAGGTGGAGGACCTCCTCGGTAAGAAACTCGATTGGCGCACCCTCACATGCGTGGCCGAAGAGCGCGCTTCGGTGCAGAACTCGGCCAACTCGTACGACACACTCCTCTTGCGCAAGGAGAGACAGGCCGAAAACGCAGGTGTGCGCATCGCCGAGCTCCCCGCCGACGAGTCAATCCCAACCGACATTCGCGAACGCTGCGATGCGCGCATCCAAGATTGGAAAGACAATCGCCACGGAACACAGGTTCACATTGCCGACATTCACCCTTGGGTCGACGCCGAACACCGCAAGTACTTATGGGCCGAAGACCGCGACGGCAAAATCGCCGGCCTCGTAGTTCTTCATCAGCTCTCCCTCCGCAACGGCTACCAGATCAAATACGCCCTCGACTTCCCGGGCGCACCAACAGGCACGATTGAAGCTCTCATCTCGCGAGCCCTGCGCAGCCTCGCGAAATCCGGTGTGCGCAAAGTGACTTTTGGCGCGGGTGCCACGGGCTCGCTTGAAGTCGGGAGCAATCTTGGCGGACTGAGGGCCAAAATTCTCAGCAGCACGTACAAGACCATTGTGCAGCATTTGAAATTGGTTCAAAAAAGCGAGTTCCGGGAGAAGTTTGGGACGAAGGGGGAGGCAGTGTACATTTGTTATCCGTTTATGGGATTGGGCGTTTCTGGGGCGCGAACATTGATCAAGTTTTTCGAGGAAGAGATGTAGTTTGGAGCTTTGCTCAGCTTGGTTTACGTTTTGTATTGTTATTTCTTGATTATACCCATAACCTCCTCGTTTTTTTGTTTATTTTTATTTTTTTTTTTCAAACGATTCAACGGGTTTCAAGGGTCATTGTCGCAAGTGTTCTTATGCACAGACAGACGTAGACAGCAATAGATGATAGAGATGTCTTCAGCTTGTCCACCTAATGACTCAATCGGCGAACACGGACACTAATTGAAGTTAGCCTCACTCCATGACACCACATTCATTTGAGCTCATCTGCCAAAACCCTTTCAAACACACTCCGTATATGAGTCGGCATCACCTCACTCCATGCACATTCACCATTCTCATCCACTTACCAATAAATCCTCAACACCTTCACACTGAACCCCCAATAAGAGTCAGTCATGTCGTCGCCTCCGGACAAGCCACCCGCCACCTCGACAGCCCCCATCACAGCAACCCCCTTCCGCCAAATCCGCGCCACCTACGACGACGAAACAATAACAGTCTACCAAGCCTACAACAAAACCATCGCCTCCGCCGCCGTAGCCCACCAACGCCTCGACGCCTCGCCCGCCTTCCGAACAACACGCATGACATGGATAAAGCCCAGTTGGGCATGGATGCTCTACCGCTCGGGCTACTCCTACAAAGACCCAGGACAAGAATGCATCCTCGCACTTAAAATCAAACGGTCTTCCTTTCTTGCTCTTTTGCGCAAAGCTGTTCTTACGCATGGCGGCGGAAAGAGTAAAGATGAAAGCGGGGATGCAGTCCGGGTTTGTGTGCAGTGGGATCCGGAGAGGGATGTACGGTTGAAAAAGTTGGAGTATAGGAGTATTCAGATTGGGATTCCTGGGGCGCTTTTGGGGGACTTTCTTGGGGGTATTGTTGGGGTTGAGGATGTTACGTTTAAGGCGAGGGAGTTGGCGAGGGTTTTGGATTTGGGGAGTGGGGAGGAGGAGATTAAGGGTATGGGGATTCTGCCTTTAGAGAGGGTTTTTGATGTTCCGGAGGATGTCAGGGAGTTGTTGGGTATGGATTTTACGGGCAAGGAGGACAGGAAGAAAAAGAAAGACAAGAGAAGTAGGGATGAAGAGTAGCGAATCGTAACTAGCCTCGACACATGCACTAGATGAGAATCTATAGGCATTTTCCGTGTTATTAATGGTCGCGTCGAGCTCGATCGAGAACCGCGCCTTAAAGCAAGCCAATCCCAGTCCAAGAGGAGTCAAAAGAGTTGGGGAAGACGTTCATCGAGATAGGTGATTCCATGGCCGCGAAGAGGATAGCGATGGCCAAAATGGCTTCGGAGAAGAAGGCTCTCGATGAGTTCCTCAATAAGACCGATGATAGGAAGAAGTAAGATCACATCGTGTTTTCAGTCACCTGTGAGCCGAAGGATACCAAGAGAGAAAAGAGACAATGAAACAGGCCTTCGGTTATTTAAATGTCTCACGGTTCTGTTAAGGAGAATAAGTAATGAGCTGGAGCAGAAATGCATCGCATCACACTGCCAGACTCCTCAAACACAGCACCAAACCACCTCGGCTTGCAGCTTGGTGACTGTCATGAGCCAGTAATAAACGGCGAACCGAATTATTACCAGAGGGGCCAAAACAAAACTGACGGATGCCCATGTCCTTCGGGTCCTTCTGCGGGACAATCGTCTTATTGAGCCGAGGGAGATTGCTGCTGGACTTGGCAGATGGGTAACATGGCTATGCGCTGAATGCGCAGCAGCCTGTGCTCCGAACTAGCCAGTAAGTTAAACGGAAAGATAGTCGTACATAAGTGTATCGGATTCTACCCTGATAGCCTTAGGATAGGCCCAAGGCAGAGTGGCACCATGTCGTAGAATTTGTACGGAGTATATGGGGAGTGGGTGGATCTGCTGAGGCGGTGACTGTCGCAAACTGGCCGCTGTCGTCCCCCTTGAACACTCTACAACTCTTTGTAATGAACCGGGTTCCTAGATACAGGAGATCTAGGGGCTAACGGCGTATTGGGGGTTTCTGAAATGGGAAAGTGGTGGTCGCCAATTGAGCAACGTAAAGGTTCACTGAAGGTGGTCCGCGCACAGAGTGTCTTGAAGGTAAGAAAGTGTTCTGGATTCAGGAGGTGCGCGCATTATTGTGTTGACTACTGAAGGTTCTTCAGAGTCCTATCTAACTGAGGAGAGACCGTGGTTTATATACAGTACGTATGAAATTCCTTGGATCGCTGAGAGTCGCTCTGATTTGGAGGAGGGATACAAGGCCCCCCCCAAAAAGATTCGCGCACCCCCTAATATTCGAGTTCTGCCAAACATCATAAGTAGGAACTTCTTCAACAATATGATCGCCCTCGTTTCCACGTATCATCCCCCCCCATTTGATTTAGATATCCTCCATTCAAATTAGAAATACCCTGATATTGGTTCCCATATTGGCTTGCTGGAACTGCAAATTGACCCCTAGCACGACCAGAAAATTGGCCTTCAAACCGGCCAGGTTGTATTGGTTGTTGAAAAGAGAATTGCGGTGGAAATGGGCTATAGGATCCAATATCGTTGGCCAATTGAAGCCATTATTCTGTGTTTGCTGGACTTGTAATTGAGATCCGGGAAAGTTGGTCTGTTGAGGAACAGCTTGCATCGTTGGAACTTGCAGGTGGGTAGGAGGTGCGCGAATCTTTTTTTTTGGGGGGGGCGTGTATCACTCCTCCTGATTTGAATCGCGAGCGTCGTGAGCGATCGCTTCAATCGGGATCACCAATTATCCATTGTGATCCGGGTCACAATCTACCCATTGATCCACCCTCCACTAGGCAACAAGACATGGAGCTATGCATGAGGGTTGCCTCGCATAAAGGCCATGCAAGACTGTCCACCTGACACGAACGGACCAATGGGATACTCTCTACTGAACACCAAAGCTAATAAGACATCTGCATCATCAAATCCGTCCGTCACCAGTGTTCTGCTCTTTCTAATTGTCTCATTTTCCTCCAACTAGTTTACTTGTACTCGTATTACTCCATTGGACCAGGGGCGTTGGGGATAGGGGTGGAAGGCTGTCATATGACCGTCTTGTCATGGTTCAGCAAAAAATGGTCATTACCTTGTCATGCTCGGCCATGACCGTCACTATGGTCAAGCCTAGACTCCTATGAACGCGAAACGCTACCTGCTTAGTAAGCTTAGTACTAATCCAAAATAGGACTAGTTCCAACTAGTGCCCACTAGCGGTCATTATTGTAGTCATACTTCAAACCCCCTATTTTCGTCATGACATGTCATGCTTTTTAAATGACGGTCATCTTCCACCCCTAGTTGGGGATCCTTTCGCAGTATCAACTGGCGGAGCGGATCGCGTGCCGAGGACGGCGGCCAGTGGACGCAGAATAGGAAAAGAAAAAAAAAACATCGCAAGGGGAGCACATTGGGGACGGCATAGGAGGATGCGGGAGGGTTACTCCATTGAATCGAATACGAGAGACAACACACCATGCATGCATGCCACCTTTGCCTGCCTGATAGCGAACATGAGCTGAGGGTGGGTAGATTTTTACTTAAGAAACCCTCTAAGGCTTCCCTTTCCCTTCTTTTTGCCTGGCTTCCTTTCCCTGCATACATCCAGCAAGCACAAGCATCGCCTTCAACCCAAGATCGCAACCATGGCCGGTTCTCGACCAAGCAAAGGCAAAAAGGGGTCATCCCCAAACCTCAGGACCGTATCCGAGCCGGTATCCGAATCAGAGCCCAAGCCTGAACCCAATCATCCTTTCAAATTGCAAGTACAAGTACTACTTAATTATCCAGCCATAACAGCCCATCCCTGGTCACTAACTTAATATGACAGTCCTTTTCTCAGTGACACCAGAGCTTTTTCTTTCGAGAGCGGCAAGCATTACAACATTCATAAGGATGTTTTAACTCGGTACCAAAAACTCGTAGAGTGCGAGGTCAACACAGATCAGTGGGGTTTTAATACTGTTCCTCAGTTGAAGGCCTCGGATGATGTCGCTCGCGTGCTCATTCATTTTCTTTATACTGGTACTTATGCTCTCGTCCTCAACGACGGAGAGGATGAGTCGACTTTTTCTGATCCCCTCCAAGTTGCCATCGAAGTCAAATGCTTCGCCCGAGAATATGATATAATCGGCTTAGAGAAACTCGCTGTGGAAGAGACGACCCGCTTGTTGGGCGCTTATTCGCCGCTCCAAGTTCTGACGATGGCTGATAAAGCACACGAGCATTTCCAACATAAGGACCCCTGGGTTTTTGACCTTGTCCGCGAGCGCAGTCGAGAGCTCCTTCGAGATCCCAAGATTCTAGATCATGACTCTATCTTAGGCCTTCTTCGTCCGATTGACGAATTCTCTAGGATTCTTATGACGGCTATCTTGGAACGGTGCACGAATAACAATGTCTTGACACCAGAGTCTTTAGTCGACGACGCTCCTGCTGAGGTCGGGGTTTGCGATGAATTTATCGACCGAGACTGTCTGCACACCGAATGTGCAGAGATTCCCGCGGAGGCCTGCCTCTATTATATGCGATGAGACTCCAGCGGCTCCAGCGGCTTCAGCGAATCCAGTGGAAGAGGCCTGCTGGGCAGACAAGTATAATGTCGCAGAACCTCCATGCCTAAAGTTGGATGAAGTGCCGCAGAATGCCGAGGCCGAGGATGCCGTTTTGGAGAAACCTGAGGAGTCTACAGAGCCCGAACCCGAACCCGAACCCGAACCTGAACCCGAGCGCGAGCCTGTACCACCTCCGCCTGCGCTTGCCGACGATGATCTATCGGGTTCCTCTATGTCTAAGAAAGAGAATAAGAAGAAAAAGAAGAAAGAGATGAAGAAGCTGGCGAGAGTTTCGGGGCAATGTCGCTCGAGAAAGGTTCACATTCTAGGTGAGGGTGAAAAGTGGGTTGACTGTCAGATTTGCCGAAAGGAAGTCTGGAACTTGTCACAGGTTTATTCAGCCAAGCTTGAGAATCCTACACTATGAGGAGTCTGGAGGCTTGGGGCAGGACAATACTTTCGTATGTATACCCAGCTACAGGAATCTACCTATGTCAAGATTCGTGTGGTATATTATGGTGATATTTACTGAATGATGCATGAGAATGAAAACAAGACAATGCATTAATCTTACTATGCCTTTGGAAATGAGAAGTTTATCCTCAAGAGAGGAATAAAGAATTGGATTTTGATGTCCAGATATATATCCGAGCGGCGCATTATACATTAAACTTGAACCCAACACATCAAAACCCTGTATGATAAAAGTCCCGGTACACTTTTTATCCGCAGTCGACATCCAAAGTGTACCCCTCAAGAATAGAAAAAAAAAGAAGAAGAGGTTTCTACCTAAGAAGTCCCCTTAGATATTGGCCTGAAGGCACTCAGAGCCAAGGTGCGAAATAGCATGGTACTTCATAGCAGCACCAGTCATAGGACCCCAAACACCATCAACATCCACGCCAGTGAATCCAAGCCCGACCTGAATATCCTTGAGCGCGGCCTCCGTAATCGGGCCGAACCAGCCGTCAACGTAAACTTCTTGCTTGCCGTAGCAGGCTTGCATGTGGATTTGGAGGGCGACGACGGCGTCGGTGCGGTGGTCGAGGCCGACGTAGCAGGTGGTGTCGAGCTCCGTGGTGTCGGTGCAGACGGCGGGATACTCGATGATGTGGGGGGCCGAGCACGAGGGGCCCGAGCCCTTTGCGCTGACGGTTGTGGAGGTTGTGCAGTTGGGGGAGAAGTCTGGGTTCCAGGCTGCGGCCATGGTGGCGAAGAAGGCAATAGCAATGCTGGAGAACTGCATTTTTGAAAAGTTTGTATGGTTTTCTTGTAGAAGAAACAAGGGAGTGTAGAAGTTGGTTTTTGTTTAAGGAGAGTGAGGTTTGATTGTTGGGTTTGATTGTTGTGTGATGAGGAGAGAAGATCGATTGATGATGGGGAAGATCCGGAGGGTTTATATATTTGACAGTTTCAATATTCCTCTTCTTGTTCTATCGCAGGTCGGCCATACTCGGTCAGACGGGTTTCCATCATAATGTTAACCCAACTCTAGCAACACAAGGGCCAATAACCAGAGTCCATACACCGGACTGGCTCAAGTCTCTAGATGACATCTACTGTCTCTTCTCGTTTCGCTGAAATTAGGTTTTCATCAACCTCCGATCCCCCATCAAAGAAAGTAGATCTCTTAGTTTCTTTTCTTTTGGAGAGCAGTTGAGGGTCACAATAAACGGGTTTTTGGAAGTGTCAAAATAACAAGCCAGATAGGCTGGGCTGAATCTGAACTGTTGAATCAGACATGCATCTCTTTTTATTTAAGATTCCACCGAGTTCGCCGTCGCTTGTCTTATCGTGGCGGATCGATCTATATTGCTTTTTTTTTTTTTTTTTTGCGGTCTTTCATTGTTGCGTCGTGGGGAAAAGGCCGAGTTGACGTGCAAGTTGAATGCCCTTGTGCGCAAAACTCGTTTCAGACATGTTCTCGCAGTATTTGGAATTTGGACTTCCATGACGAGGGGTGGTTCAAGTCACATGTCCGTTTGTCTAGTAATCCTGCTTCCTGGGGACCCGTGCCACCTTTCTATGGCGAAGACAAAAGTCTATTGCCTCTGCCTACCATAGATCACTATTATTACAATGACGGCCAGGTACCGGGCACAGGAACAAAGCTGAGGCGCCCTTTTGTCGTCTGGGGTAACACATCACCAGATCTAGATCTCGTCCAACCCATGTAGAACCCGGACGTCCAGTCAGATGATGCCACTACACAGTCTTCTCATCTAATACACGTATCCGGCTATCCGGCGCAGTTTGGGGTCTGGCGGCGGTGAATTCCGGGCGGGGTAGATGGTTCATGAGAGATCTAGCTGAATGAATGTCTCGACCCATAGTCTATCAAAATCTCACAACGAGATACAAACCTAACCCAGCCGGACTGGGTCGGGCCAAGGAAAGAAGAAAGAAATATTATCCCTGTATATGCCAATCGAATGAGATCGCATCAAAGACACCCAAGATATGTCTCCCCAACAGATGGGCAATATTGTCTATACACATTCTATACACCAACACAACACAACATCAGGCCGCCAAATCCCCCATCAGTCAGCCCAAAAAGCTACAACTGTCACTCAACAACGTGAAGTTGAAATCTCCGGCACTTCTTCAAAAAGTGGCCACAGTTCCACCAGACCATTAAGACGGAAAAAGCACCTATCGCCTACTCCTATATGTTCAGGAAGGGACCCACAGAATTTGGTTCACAACATTAGGACTGTGAATACTCTCTTCCATCCTCACCCATCAAAGCCACTCCCCAAACACACTCATTTCCCAAAAATCTTTCCAAGACACGAACCGGTACTCCCTTACAGCTGAGATATCCCCCCCCCCCCAGCCAAAACAAAAACAAAAAAATGTCGCACCAAATAACCACTCAAAACTTCACCCCCCTCATACCTAGACCTAGAACCCCTCCTCAAAGCCCACCTCCCAAACTCAATAGCTCAACTTCGTCTCCTCCAGTACGCAAAACATCCAACTCTCTCATTCCCAGATCCACGCATCCTTCTCTCCCACCCAACTTCCACCGCACCATCTAATAAATCTCCCGAGAGCCAAGTCTTCGCCCTGGCATTCCTCCTCCCAAAAGCCCACTCAGAAACCCAATTAACAATCTATCCCCCCCCCCCTCCCCTCGAAAACCCCTCCAATCAAAATTCCTCTTCCCCGTAAAGAACTAGAAGAATGTATTCGAGCGATATTTCTCACTCTCTAAGGGAAAGACACAGAGTTAGACCTCACACCACCACCTCTAGAAACGGTAATAGCGGGACACATCTGCACAGTAACACGAGACCTCATGGTCAAATTCAACGTGAGCATTACACCCCGACAAGAATTTGAATATCAAAAAATGGCTCTTTCGTGTAAAAGAGTTGCCAGTGTTAAAAACGGCGTTACCGGAGGATATGGTGTGGGCGAAGCCAGTTGAGGAGGATTATCCTATTGTGACGAGTCGCACTGCAATTCCACGGCAAATGTACAAACCTTTAATCTTTCTTCTTTTATTTTTTTCTCATTTCATAATCTTGGTGAATCTCCTGATGTTACTAGTCCAACTCTTAACATCATGCCCTCCATGTTCATCAAGCTTCATGATGGAACGCCGGTTGCTTGGGGCTTTTTAGGTAAACCGACAGTTTTCGATCCTTTTCATTTGCTATCAGATCTAACTTATACCCCCCGATAGAATCTACTGGGTCGCTGGTGACTCTTCATTGTGAGGTGTGCATTCATACCCATCTTGTCCATGCTAAGGCAAGCAACAGTTAACGGTATTTCAAGGAATCTTATCGTCAACGAGGCCTTGCTAAGATGCTTGCCTCCAAAATGCTAAACCAAGTGACCCGAGAGTTTGGAAACGACGAATGGGGTTCGACAGAGGTAGCGCCGCAGAATATGCAGAGCCAAGGCGTGTGCAGCTCGCTAGGCAGGCATCACAGCTGGAACGTATCATGGTAAGGACCAAGGATCCATGCACTACGCCACATACAGAGCACTCGAGAGGTTCACCAAATTAACTAACACCATTGTAGGCTATCATTGGATCTCACGAAGCCCATCAGGATTCCCGGCATGGTGCCCAATTAACCCGATTACTCAACGCATGTCACATCTTGAAACTTTGTGAACCGGCGTGCGTATAAGAGATTGAAATTGAAAGCCTAGGGTGTACGGTGTCTACCTAGGTGACCAAAGGCTTTGGCTATTGTCATGTGCCAAAACCCCAAGGTGCTACAATGGCGCCACTCCAAACATCTTTCCACCAAGGGTCCGCCCTCCTGCCTACGAAAAGCATCAATCCGAACAAATTTATTCTGCCATGTCCCCCAAAGTGGTTAGTGAAAATCGTACAAGGGTGTCAGATTATAACATGACCAACTTACCAAAGTTGAACGCGCCGTTGTTGTTGGCAATACATCCGGAAAGGTTGATGTGATGGGCAATGGGCTTACCCTCGACGTTTAAGAGTTCGGCACGGAGGATGGGGTCACTGTTGGCTCCCTCGAGCGCGAACGAGATGTTCTGCGCAGTCTGGGAGAAGTTTATGCCGCCCCACTCAAACGATCCTGAAGAGAAGAGACATTCCACGGTCAATACTCGACCTACTGTTAGGCTTGGGGGCATCTAGCATACCATTGTTGTTGCCAATAATATCATCAAGGTTCACCTCGGCTTCAACCAACGAGCCGTCAATTTTGTAGAGGCTCGCCCGAAGGATGTGGCCATCATCGACGCGGATGTTGGTAGCAGTGAGATCAAAAGACATGGTGAGATATCGGAGAGGAAAGAAGTATTTATCGAATCGAGATTGGTACTGGTACGGGTTGAGACTGATGCGAAGTAGATTCAAGGAAGACAGACGAGAAGATGGTCAATCGGAAGAGGAGAGAGGCAGGGAGGCAGAGAGGCAGAGAGGAAGAATAGAGGAGGGCAAGGTCATATAAGAAGAATGGCGGGGTAGCTTTACCAAGAGAGGAGGGTGATATGGCAGCTTCCAGAATAGCAGAATAGGAGGGGCCTAAGCGAGAGGCCTCTCGAATGACGAATTGGCCAAGGGGGATATTCGGCAGCTTTGGAAGGAGCCATTGGACAAGACAATTAATATGCACGCGGAGGGCGGACCTGAGGGTTGGTTCCTTCCCCATAGAGCTTTGTGCAAAGATGGTTATACAGCACAAGGGAAGCTGAAATTGCGGTCCAACAGGCCCGCCCATCCATGCACAAGCGAGAAAGGCGGTAGGAATTTTATGCAAATTGGAATAGAACCTGGTTGTATCTCGTAGCCGAGGATCTAAACACTCTCTTACTTTGCTTTCTTTTCCAGTTTCTTATAATGCGGTTTGTTTGATGTTGCATTGCAGAGCCAAGGCAACCCGCGTCAGTGGAGTCATTACTGCAGAGTTCTCCTTCAGCTTCAGCTTCTTGGGGTCGTGGCCTTCTCTGACTGGCCGTGACCCTTGCCGTTTTTCCCGTGGCTCAAGCAAGAACCCGCGCTTAGCGTGAGGAGCAATAGGGCAGGCGGGGACACAGCTGGGTATTCGCGAGAGCTTGGCTTGGCATGATACCTTGCTTGTTTGTTGTCATGTGAATTTCTTGGGACTTTATTGTGAGGAGGGGCGGCGGGGTTGCGGATGAGGGGTTCTTCACATCGCTTTTTTGATTTCCTAAAAGAGTAAATATGGGTTTACCCAATGTTTAACCATATGCTATTATTTTTTTTTGTTTTAGTAGAATATCATTTTACGAAATATTACGATTTAATTTTTATTAGGGTACTTCCGTATACTCCGTACTACTATTGGGCATGCAAGCAGAATCCTGTGTGTTCATACCAGTGGTCTCTTGACATGGGGAGCGTTGGTCGCTACAGCGAATTTGCTTCACGTATTACACGAGAAGCACAATGCACTTGGGCCGTGCCAAACACACTCTTCACAGAATGCCTAGTAAGGAGCAAGGTGTGTGAATGTGTGTGGTAAAATGCTTGTCTCTATTCTATGTGAGAGGGGGCCGTATTTGGATCGAGGACAGTTCAAGTCACTCTCCTAGTAATGTACAGAAAGGATATGTACATACATACTTCCAAAAGCAGAACATAAGACAGGTCCATCGACTTACCTCTCCTTGAGATGGCCACTCTCAACCAAGAAACGCTTGAAACATCTGAACCGATTTAATCCAGAAAAACAATTAAAAACTAAAATGTGTACTCTTCAGTCTCTACAAGGTAGAGTAGTCATAGAAAGGAATACTCCGTACAGACTAGAGAAATAGTAATCCTGTCGAGGTGGTTAAATCAAGCCCAACCACCTCTAAATCCTAAGCAACAGCAGTGATAAAAGAGAGTAAACTAACTATCCCCTCTTACACCACACACACTTGCCAAGTGCAACCCAAAATACTATCGGTCTATGCAGAAAAAAACAGACATTTCTACCCAGGCAGTAAAGTATCTTAAAAACACCTCTATATGGACATATACGAAGAAAACACCATTCTGGCCTTTGTGCAGTTTGCGCACAGTAATTGACCTCCGCACCAGGAGAGAGCTTTCTGCTTTGGTTAGGCTGTGCTGTGGTGGTAACGGGATCCATGGGCCCACCTGTTGCCAGCTGGTCCCAGCAGCCATCCTCCTATTTTAAATATGATGACGGTCTTGACATCGGACACGAGGCGAAGAGACAAGCGCAGAGAGCAACGAGGTCAGAATGCAGGCCGAAATCGCTACCGTATCAGGCCCGCTCCACTCAGATCAGA
>JADHKT010000149.1:0-59101 GCA_019925285.1 Graphium sp. VPRI43844
GTATTTAGTTCATTCACCTCACTAGCCTAGATTCACTGTAACCTAGAAAGTGCACAACACAACATCAATAGAGCGAACTATTCACAAGGCACCCTGAGGGGTCGCCGTCAACTCAATCACTTCTTGGACTCTATTCTAAATTCTATTTTACAATTGCGTTATCTCCTATCCGTCACTCCACACACTACGGTCGCTAACAGGCCCTGAGGGTTGCGAGGGTATGAGGGCTAGCTGTGGGGTGCCTTCCTCATCGAATACGTAGACCATTGTACCACTGCAGGACACTCGCCTGTGGACGTACACGGTCTTATGTGATTGCGATAACTATTTACCACCGCGCTTACCGACAATAATATATCGATATCAACTGTGCTATCTGGATATATCGATATCGATATCACTTTCTGCCTCTTAAATGGATATCCGGAGTGATATCCACCTAAATACCGCTCTCTGATTGGCTCAAAAGATCCTATCAACCGTGTGGGCAACTGGATGCGCATTGTGCCCAAGTCTCACGGTGGCAGGGGCGTTCTTTCCAGCGTTGCTGTTGAATTTAGCGTTGAAACAGAGGCAGAGGACTTTTTAGATTAGGGTACTTTCTTGTTCTTTCTTCCAGCCTACAAGAATTTTATGTGGTTTATCTGGATATCAACCTTGCTAAAGTGGCTATGTGGCTGTATGGATATCGATAATCATAAGGGCCGGAATTTCGGTGGATATCGATATACGCAGGCCTGCCGACGCCACCCAAGCTTTCAACACCCAAAGTCTCGACAATACACGCGCTGCTCGGATTTTCGAGAGATCTGTTATAACGCTGAATTCCCCGGCGCCCCAAGTGCCAGTGCCAAAAATGCCAACACTCAGATACAGACTCAATCCCGTGCCACCAATGTCACAGAATCGCAAAACGAGATATGCCTGTGCAGGTTTGGAGCGTCGCATCTCCAATAGGTAGCGCTGAGAAGCGTTGACGATATGACTAAGATTCTCACGGCCAAACTTCACTAGAATTCAATGGAGTGTACTTGCGGGCATACCTTTAATCTTTACTTGGAGTCAAAGTGGTCGAGACCGCTTTTGGCCAGAAGATCGCCTTGCATCCCACTTTGAACTGGTTGTGCCTTGACCAAATAGCTGGAATGACAGTACATTCACGCAAACACCAAGAAAAAAAAAAGCGTGACGGACAAACCATTGCCATAACAAACCATTGTCATAGTAAGTCATTAATATTAGTATTAGATTAGTGTGGTATCACCACCAAATCAAAAAGATGCTTCAGAAATAGTGAAATGCCCAAGAGATTGCCATTACCCAAGATGCAGATGCAAACGCCGATACCAACAATCGAGACGAAGAATTCTCCTCATCGTCGGTGACTCCCCCATTTCCTCCGTTGCCGTGGTTGCTGGTTCCACCGCTACCACTGCCGCTGCTCGAATCGTCCGAATCTTCTTTGTTGGACGAAAAGACAACCGAGACGGTATTATCGCCAGAGGGAATGGAAATTTGCAGGACCGAAACGCCGGGGTTTTCGAGGTCTGACGCTCCGGCTGGAACTGGCGGGTCGCTATCCCTCCTCTTGGCCTCGGCCACTTCGAAACTGACGTTGGCGGGGGACTTAATCGTGACGAGCAGAGTCTCGCCGCCCTGTGACAAGTCTGCAAAGCAATCAGTCGTTAGTATGACGGTTGAAAAAACTAGCTTCCCCTAATGTTGAACGTACAGGCCACCCTCTTGTCGTCGCTAAACTCAATCTTGGCTTTGGTATGCATCCTCCACTGTGTGGTTGCCGTCGCGCCACCAATTGTATCGTCAATCTGCACAGACTTCCGTCCTTGGAGAAATTTGACGGATCGCTCGACTTTGGCGAGGCCGTACACCGAGGTCAAGTCACTAGTCCAAGATGACAAGAGACCATCGGAGCCCTTCTCCGTCATGGCCGTCGGGTGTGAAGTGACAATCTGGTTCGAGTTGTCGTAGAGCAGTGTGTTCTGGCCCGCAGTTCGGCATCGATAGTAGAGCCATCGCTGGCTGTCTTGCGCCTCGCTCGAAAAGTAACCGGGGGCGAGGTAGTCGTCCTGGCAGAGCTCAATGGCCCAACGTTGGCCCATAGCATCTAGCACGAAGTCGCCAGCATCGAGATCGCCATCTTGCATCGCGAGTTAGCCAAAGGAATCTTAGCATCTCATTTGCGCTTCGACACTTACGGGTCTGATGGCCGAGTAACTCGCCCGCCTTCATGCCCACAAACCAGCCATTCTGATCGGTCCAGGACGATCGCATCGAAACCCATGCCGCGGCGGCGTCGGGGAAGTCGCGATCTAGGGGCAGATCGTGATACCACGAGCCTGTAACTATTGGGTTATACCAGAGCATGGACAGCGGATCGGCAGCGTCTTGCATGTCGCGTTGGAAGAGGGTGTAGACAGGAATGTTGAGCACATCTCCGTAGAAAAGGAGCGAATTGGCAGTGGCTGTAATCTTGGCTGGGCCGCAGTCGCCGTAGTTGAACTTTTCCGTCTTTCCGTAGTTGTAAATATGGTAATAACCAGTGTCGTTCATGCCGGAATCCACGTTAAGCATGTTCTGCGTGCTTCCTGTGGCGGAGAGTAGGGCAGAGGTCAGTTGTGCATGGCCTTGGGTTCCAAAGTACCTGTTTGGTGGTCAGCTTATTGACCGGAAGCAGCGAACACAAGAAAGAAGCATCTTGTCGGGCCTTACCAATAATCAGGCGTCTCGTACCAAGAACCGTCTGAATATGCAGCTTGCGAGCAGTACTGCTGCGCGTTAGCCACGGCTTTGGGGAGAATGGTTTTGGCAACGCCAGTGGGGTCCTCGTGGTAAATGGCCAAGGCGCCAATGATCAATCCGCCGTTCGTTACACCTAGTAAAGACGGACGTTAGTCGAGAACACGCCAATTCGAGAGGCGTCAGTTTGAGGGCGTACAGTTCCAGTTGCCCTTGACAGACAAGAAAAATTCCGAGTCGTCATATGCTTTGACGCCCTTCTGTAATCCGAGGTTGATCATGGTCCACATGATGGCTTGTCTTTGCTCACTCGTCCAAGCATCGTACAACCAATCATAAGCGTAGGCGAAGGCGACCAAGAACTCTCCTACATCGAGAAAGTGCCTGCAAAAATGATTCAGTTAGTTTCGCCGAATGCATTTTGCGCTCGGTCGTTGCCGTTGAGGCGGGGTGATGATGAGGGGCGGCTCACTGGCTGTTCCAATTGTCGCCCGACTCTCCAAACGGCTGTGTTGTGTTGCCCGAAGCCACCTGGACCTCTGTCCACACACGGTCCACCCATTTCTTGTCCTTTGTCAATAAATAGGCGTACGACCAGTGCTTAATTTTCAGATTCACTTCTCGCGCGACATCGAGGGCGCCGTTGCCGGAGAGGGGTCCAATGACCTTGTACTCGGTGGGCGGCTCCTTATAAAAGCTCTCGGCGCGATCGAGGATCTGATCATGCCACGTCTTGAGGTAAACATCGGTGTTGATCAAAGAAGGTAGATTGTCCCATCGCTTGCGCGTGGCGAAAAGCCTGGGGTGCGCATCGCGGACCGTCAACGAGCCAGACGAGCTATCCAGCGAATCCTCGGGGTCGTAATCTAGACGGCTCGACGACTGGGAAGGCTGGGTGGTATCGGCAGTTTTTGTATACACGGGCAATCCGTAATCATTGTATGACTCGAAAGCAAGCTTCGTGGCCTCGGGATCCTGAGCCTGTGCAGAGGCCAAGGAGGGGCAAAGCAGGACGTACAGGAGAAGCCTAGAAAAATAACACAGCCAAGAACGGCCGTTGGTGAGATTAGCAATGTCGCCACGGGCTCGAAAATAGTCTCAAAAAATCCAACAAAATTCGCAACATACCGTACGAACCACAAAGATGAAATCTCCATATCGACGGGTTCAAGCCGAATCAACGGGCTGATAATTCGGGGAAAAAAATGAATGAATGAAGGTGCCACAAAGTGAGGGCAAAAAATACTCGAAAGGAAAGAATGAAGTGTGCCAAGACGCGGGAATGGAAATCAGAGCAGTCGCCAAGATGGAAAGACCAAGGGGGGGTGTCAGACTTCAAAAAGGAAGGAATGAATGGGAAAGTGTGGCTTGGCAGAAATCAGAAAACTCCACTCTGACTGCGTCGAGGCGCATTGTTTACCTATTCAAGCTTGTATTTAGTCTTGGAGGAATACGAGAATTTCAATATTTAGGGAGAGATCTCTTCAGCTCCGTCCATTAATAGTCGAGGAAGACCTACGCCCCGTTTCCCCTTTTTCAGCCCCAAGCTCCACTAAAAGAATGGAACTAGCCCCTCTAAGACCGCGTGCTGCTTATCCATTTCTGTTTTTATCAAGTTATGCTTGTTTAAGCATGGTCGTTGCCCCCACATCGACGGAATGTTATTAAGATTACTTTCGCGTTTTGACGCCCAAAAGAGATGGAGCACTGGCCAGATTCCCAGGTTCAACGATAAGAAAGCAAATTAATTGGTGCACTCTATTTCCCCGCCTGCCCTAGTAATATCGGGCGTTTCACCAGGGGAGGCTAGACACCAGTGCCAATGCAGTTTAGTTTAGGTACGGAATACGGAGTACTCTGTACAAGTACTTACGCTAATAAACTCCGGCTGCACAACCGTCAATGGCGATGCATCCTTTACTTCCGATCCTTCCGCCTGGGAAAGGCATCCCTGTTGAATCATTTCAACACTTCTTGAAACCAGTGCAGTACAAACTCGCCATCTTTTTGATTTTTTTATTTTACTTCGTACTGTTGCCTCTTTCTCGTCCTTTTTTTTTTCTTTCTTTTTCCGGTCTCAACTGTCGCCTCTCTCGCGTTTCTTTTGGCACGCGACGCCATGTCTCAATCCTGATGGCTCCGGCGCGCCTGTTGCTGACAGTGACAAGACGTTAATTTCTCCATCAAAGATGAATACGACAATGCCAAGATTCTCCCATCCTGATTCCTTTGGAAGCTTCATCATTCATCGCTTGATGAGAGGAAGAAACCCGCCACCCTCCAGGATGCTCTCGCAAAGGGTGGTTTCGGAGACAACATTGAAATGACCCAATACACATCATACTGGTCAGCGACCGACATGAATAATCTCATGGAGAATACGCGAAAGAACCTGTTTAAGATCTTCAGGTTTGACGAGACGTGGACAGCTGAAGAGCTCGAGCGCTCCAAAGGAATATTCCCCGCTATTGCGGAGGAAATGGCTGTGTCATGCACCCGATAAACCCGATCGGATGGTACACAAGGCGTTGGCATCAACATGGAGGCGACGATTGTAATTTGCAGGAATGGTTAGGGTTTTTGATGAATTGCGACGACGTTTGGACGAAAGAAATGAACTACAATAACATGGCGAAGAAATTGCATCACTTATTTAACGCTCTTATCTTATTTTCTACTTGTTGTTTTTATAAATTGATATTGAAAGAAAATCGAATTAGATTATTTGAAAGTGGTCATCTTTTTTGTTGCATCCCAAAGTTTCCCAGCAATTTGTTGCATGACACCAATTGAGGACGATATTACATATTTCCTGAATTGCAACAGTTCAAACTACGGTGCAGATCGCAGTGAAAAGTAATAATAATACGGAGTACTATGTAATCCATGAAATTAAGCCTTCTTAGCAATCTACAATCCCGAGACTGAATCCCGTCCCGAGAAAAAAGTCAAGATATGAACCGGGTTTAAGTATGGCTATGTATGACCGAAGTGTCGTAATCGCCTCCTTGTCAAAACTTCACAATTTATCCAGCAGATTGACTCATAGACTGAATTACAACTACTTCTAGTAACTACCAACAGGCAAGGTAGCCAAGCGGTTAAGGCGGTGGTCTCAAGTCACGTGACTTGATCGTGTCAAACACGAGTGAATGCCACTGGAGCAATCCTCCTGGGTTCGAGTCCCAGTCTTGTCATGTTTACTTTTTGCGATTTTTGAGCTCCACTTTGCCAATCGTGTCGTGTCGGTTTTCTTCTGACTTTTTAGTTCAGAAAAAAATGTGAAAGGATAAGAAAAAACAGTTGATGTTGAGTTATCAATCTAGCTTTATTCTCAAAATCATTACAATAATCCTCAAACTACTGAAACACCTGTCAAATGTTGCAGAAAACGTCTCTCGAACCACACGCGTCCGTCTTCTCACGACAAGAAACCCCCCAAGAGCATTCCTGGTTCTTCCACAAATGCACGCATCACTTGGATAAACTCATCCAAGATAATAAAGCCATCTTCCTCTGCAAGCTGGCTCCCTGGCACACCAAGTGAAACCAACATCTCATTCCCAACTGGCGTAGTAACAACATGGAAATGCGTAGTTCCAAAATTCTTCACTACCCAATCGGAAACCGTCTGGCCCTTTAACTCATCGTAATCCGAATTGGAGTCTTGATGCGTGAGCAGGTATCCAAAGTCCGTGCCAGAAGGCAACGTCGTAGCATTTTTCACAATGTCACTGAAATCAATGTTTGAGTGCGGCGTGCAGCGCGTATACTGCTCCTGCACATTCTGCAATAGATCCATTACCGTCCAATCATCTTGCAAGATGACGCGGAATGGAGATGCCGTGATACAAGCACCAGATACGAGGTCTGCGTTGAGGAGGGGAATGTCGCGGCCTGTTGTCACGTAGCCGAACATGATGTCTTTTGTCCCTGTTGCGCGAGCTAAGAGTGTGGCCCAGGCTGATTTTGCGATTGTTGCGGTTGTGATTCCTTTTGGGAGGGGAAGGGATTTGATTTTTCGGAGGGGGTTAGTGAGGGTTTGGGTTTGGGCTGTTTCTTGGGCGGGAGGGGGGAGGGTGCCGTGGAGGACTTGGCTTGGGCTCATTTTTGCGTCTTTTAGGTACTCTTGCCAGAATGTGTAGGCTTCTTTTCGGTTTTGGGTGTGGCGGTAGTGTTGGAAGTAGGCGAAGCTTGGACGGGGCTCCGATGGGTGTGTGTTTGGGTCATTGTATGCTGATAGGAGGTCTTGTGAGAGGAGGGGCCACGAATGTGCATCGTATTGGCAGTGTGTTAGACGGAAGGCTATTGAGCTTTCTGACTCCGATCGTGAGAGGATGAATGGGAGGAAGTGGACTGAGCCTTGTGGCACTGGTTTGGATAGAAGGTGGTTTGTCAGATATTCTTCGGCGTAGTTGCGTAAATCTCCCTTGATATGGCTGCAATCGACTCGTTCTACTTCAAAGTCAATATTGCGGAGAACGACTTGGATGATATTGTTGTTGTGGGAGACGTAGACTGTCCGCAAGACGGGATGTCTAGTTACCAGATATCGACATGCTGCCTCGAAACGCTCCTCATCAAGAACTCCCTTCCATGGGAGAATATGGTAGGAAACGTTCCCGATGCGGGCCAGGCTGGTTTGTATATCCGTGCAAGGAAGCACATCCTCAATATCCCCAGCACTGAACTTCGCGTCAACCTTGCCAACCAAATGTTCACGGACGAAGTCTCCAACACTACGGATACCAAGAAGAGATCCAGGTACATATTCCGTAACATCACCGTGATTGTTTTCGCTATGACAGTTTGCAGCCAATTCGGAGAGCGTCGGGAACTGGAAAATAAGCGCAACAGAAAGCTGCAGACCTTCGCGACGCGCCAAACCAGAGAGTTTCATCGCAGAAATGGAGTCACCGCCAAGTGCAAAAAAGTCGTCTTCGGTTCCAATGTCCTCGGCAGAACACTTGAGAATCTTGGCCCATAGACCTTGTAGTAGGATTTCATTTGCAGTTGTAGGCGGTTGTTTTTCCGTGACTGCTGATAGAGAAGAAAATTCCCGAAGTTCGTCTTTTGTTAGCCTTGATGCTTCTTCTCGAAGTCTCTTTCTGTCGGCTTTGTCGCTTGTTGTGCGGGGGACAAAGGGTATGGGGAGGAATGCTCCTGGGACCATGTAACTTGGGACCGAACTGGCAATTTTGCGAGTGGCTTCCGCAGCGTGACTTTTGAATTGTTCTGTCGGTGTTCCGAAGAAGAAGTCCGTTGATGAGTGAGGCATGTTGATTATGGCGTAGTCTCCAAAATTTGAGTCGCTGGAGCGTTGACTACTGCTGATGTCTGGGTTCTTGTAGCTGACAAAGGCAAGGAGGGTTGGCGATCCTCCTTGTATGGCAACTACCTCGGCGATAACGTCACTTGTATTGGGAAATGCGTTCATGACGTGGTGCTCGACTTCTCCTAGTTCGATTCTCTGGCCACGGAGCTTGACCTGTGTGTCTCGACGTCCTAGGTAGCGAATAGTCCCGTCGCTGTTGTACTGTACGAGGTCGCCGCTATGGTACACTCTCGATGGAGAACTAGAAGGCGTTCTGAACGGGGCTAACCATGGCGGGTTGGTCTTGTATACGGCATTCGTCTTTGCAGCATCGCTGAGGTATCCTCGCGTAACTACGGGTCCCTCAATGACAAGCTCACCTGGTACGCCAATTGGTGCGAGTCGAGTGGGATCGGATGGCAGGACGACCCAACCGACACCTCCCGTCATCCTACCCAGTGTTCCCGGGATCCAGCCCGAAGGAGGGAGTGAGCCAACAGCGCAGATAGACGCTTCTGCAGGTCCATATCCTGTAAAAAGACTAACTCTAGGCGCCCAAACCCGCACGTTTTCTTGCGTGATTGCTTCGCCCCCAAGCAAGATGGTCTGCACGCCAGGAATGTCATCCGGCTCAAGCAGGGAAATGTAGGACGGGGTGAGCATCGCCCAGTTGACCTTATGCTTATTAATGAATGCCACCATGTCGTTCTTGCGCTCGTATTCAGACGGGATGCAGATACAGGCTCCGTTCACAAGGGCACCAAATATTTCATAGATGCTCATGTCAAAGGCGTACGACGCAAAATGGAGACATCGGGAACTGGGCGGTACAGGAATTTCGTTGGTGAAACCCCGAATACTCGTTGCGAGGTTGCTGTGCTCCATTACAATACCCTTGGGAGTTCCAGTGCTGCCCGATGTGAAAATGATGAAGGCAGCATCGTGTGGATCGAGATTTGGAGGAATAAAACTTGCTTTTGGGTTTACGGGTGTAATGAAGGGGATAGGTATCAAGGTCACATTCTCAAACTTCATGGAATCTCGATGCTCGTGAGATACCAGGACAAATTTGGCTTTCGTGCGCGTAATGATTTCCTGGATCCGCGTCTTGGGGTGCGTTGGGTCGATATTGACGCACGCGGCTCCTAGGATTTGCACTGCGAGCATGGAGATGACGGACCACTTGGACCTGTCGAATAGGAGAGGCACGCAAGTTCCCTGTCTTATGCCCGTTACTTGAAGTTGTTGCGCGAGAGCGAGGGCAGCACATCGTAGTTCGGAGAATGTTAACTTGCCATCCCATGCTGAGATTGCAGGGGTTGTAGGCTGACGGATAGCATGCTCGAAAACTAAGGTATGCAAACAGGCCTCTTCAGCAGGTGGAACATTCGGGTTCCAGTCAATGAGAAGTTGTCTGTCTTGAGGGCTCACCAGATCAATGTCGGCCAACCTCATGGAAGAAGAGGAATGGCTTCCTTTCAACACCTGGCGAAAGACGTGGTCAAACAAGTTAATCGCACGAATAGCTTCTGTCGATGTAATGACTTCAGGATCGTGGCTGACAAGTATGCGAATGTCAGATGAACCTTTCGCTGGTAAATGGCAAACCACCACGAAGGCGTAATTTGCAAAGTCGGCATAGTCATTTTGTTTGCCCCCGGCACTGGCCAGAAGCGTGTTTTCCATGGCGGGTGAGTCCGCTATGGGGACTTGAATGCCCAACTGGCATTGAAACTCGCAAGCTGCCGCTGCGTCACGTCCGAGCTTGCGCATCCTTTGCATACCAAACTGTTCGAATGGCATTGTCTCAACAATCTTGCTCTGAATACTCGCGAGCAAAGTCTGCACCTTTTCGTTCGGGCGAACTTGTACGCGGACGGGGAATGTAGTGAATGTAGGGCCTGCGAGGTTCTCTACACCTTGAATGGGAGCGTTGCGTCCGTTGACGACCATGCCGTAGACTACGTCTTCTGAATCTGTGTAGCATGACATGACTATGGCCCAGGCTAATCTTATGACGGTGGCGCATGTATACTGTCCCGAGAAATGGCCAGAGTCTGTGATGATGTGCTCGAAGGACGAGGTTGGCGATGGGATGTACCGGGAAGATGGTAGCGCGGGAAATATGGGAGCATCGAGTCCCTTAAACTCGGATTTCCAAAACTCCGTCGCTCCGTTGTCTTCGAGGGTGTACGCAATGAACTGGTTGAAGGGCGTCAAGGGGAGAGTTTCGCCGTTGTATATAGATTGCACATGGCTCCATAGTATGGGTAGAGACGTTCCATCGTATAGTGCGTGGTGAATCGTCAAATGAAAGGTGTAGCTTTCGCTCTCAGAGGTCGGTATGAGAGCAAAGTGAATAAGCCTGTCTCCCAATCCCATCTTGAGCTTTTCCACTGCCGCCTCCAGTTCGATTTCATCGTCCAGCATATGCCACGAAATAGGCTCGCGAATGACTACTTGAAAACATGTCGAATTCTCAGATTGAATGATCCGTGTCCGCAGAATTGGATTGGCCAATGCCGCAGAATTCCAGGCGGCTTTGAACCACTCTAGGTCCACGTCGTCTGCCAATTCAAAGTTGAAGGAGCTAATGTATTGGCCAGGCCTCTTAGCTACCAGTGCAACTAAACCTTCTTGTAAAGGAGTGCAAGGGTAAATGTCCTCGATTTTCTTGATTGTGACGCCGCATTCTTCGGCGGCAAGTGTAACAAGTTTTTTTCTTTCGGCCTCAGTTCCCTCGATGAGTGCAAAGGGTTTAATGATAGCTCCTTGTCCCATAGTCCTCGCCGTGTATTGTCGGGCATTGGTCTCGACTGGCATCGATGCTTTACCGACTTCAGCCGCAGCTGCTAAATCACACAACCTAGGATTTTGAAATACAAGGCCCATATTGATACTGTATCCTGCTTCTCTAGCCTTCGGAATCATCTTCAAGGCAAGGAGTGAGTCGCCTCCCATGCGGAAAAAGTGATCGTCCATTCCTATGGTCTCAAGGTCGAGGCCGAATAGATAGGCAAATATGAGTTGGAACGCCTTTTCAGCTTCCGTCTGAGGAGGCCTTTTGTTTTTTCCAGTGGATGATGCAGTAAAGACAAAGATTTGTTCGCGGGTGAGTGCTGAGGCAGCATTGCGTATTGCCCTTCTGTCAGTCTTTCCAGTTTTCGTCCTCGGTATTCTAGACATAGCAATGAAGGTGCTAGGAATCATGTAGATGGGTATTTTCTTTTCAAGATGAGATACGGTGGATGACACGGCTTGGGCAAAGTTTTCGTCGGAGACTCTGAAAAAGTCGCCGGTGGGTTCCGCAGGATCGTTCTTGTCTTCAATATACACAAAAGCCATAAGAAGAGAGACCCCTGAGCTGTCATAGGTCGGCTTGATGACTTCTACAATAATGTCCTGGGCGTCTGGGAAGTGGTCTCGAACGTGCAACTCGACCTCGCCAAGTTCAATGCGCTGTCCTCGAAGTTTGACCTGAGAATCCTTGCGAGCCACGTACTGTAATACACCATCAGAATTGTAACGGACTAGATCCCCAGTTTTGTAGAGACGGTGATTTGAAAATAGCGAGCCCCTGAAGTCTTTGTACCATGCTGGGGGCTCAATCAAGGCCGCTTCTGTCAGATCAGGCCTGTTGATGTAACCTGACCCAACAATAGGACCGTCAATCAACAATTCACCAAGAGCTCCAATGGGAACAAGCTGCTTGGGGTCATCTGAACTGACTACCCAACCGAGACAGCCAGTCGCAGCACCTAAATCACGACTGCTTCTGGTATAGTCTTCCACATTCGTGAAGTCCTGGACGTAACTGATAATTGCACATTCAGCAGGGCCATAGACACTGAGGATGTTGCGGCCTGGAGATTTCCACAGAGCCAACTCCTTTGCAGAAACTGCCTCTCCACACAAAACTAAAGTTTTGACCGTTTCCATTTTCTCAGGATTGAGGGCTCTGGCAAAGGAGGGAGTGATTGTGATCCAGTTTGCTCGGAGGCTATTCACTGCTCGGTCGAGTTCTTGCCTTTGCGTGTCGGAGGGTGTACAAATGCAGCCCCCCATGATTAGTGCAGTGACTTGCTCCCAAATAGAAGCGTCGAATGCGTAGGAGGAGAACTGCAGCACTCGGGAGTCCGGATTCATAAGTGTTGCTGGGCCGTGCACGAGGCAGCTGCTTGATAGCGCAAGGTGCGAGACTATTGCCCCCTTAGGTTTCCCTGTAGAGCCCGAAGTGAAGACAGCATAGGCTGGGTCGCTGAGCTTTCTCATGGATTGGGCACCATCAGCTAAATGCGCTATGTCGTACTCAATGCTCCATGAGGAGACGTCGTGGCCAACTACAACAGTCATTGATGCAAGCTGCTGCGATAAAGATTTCTTGTCTGCGGAAGAAAGAATAACAGTCGATTGAATGTCCTGACATATGCCTCTTAGTCTCTCCACTGGGTGTGATGGATCCAAAAGAATAAAGGCCGCCCCTGTCTTGAGCACGCCGAACAAAGCAACAGTAGTCCAACATGACTTTTCGAAGCACAAGGGAACAAATTGCTGTCGTCCCACGCCAAGATGTTTTAGTCGTGATGCTACGCGCGAAGACAGGTCATCAAGTTGCCCATACGTAAATGACCCATCCCAAGCATCGATCGCTACGGCTAATGGTCGAGAGACACAGCTTCTTTGAAGAAGGGTGTCGGTAAACTCATCCGATGACTGAGCGGGCTTTTGGTTCCAATTGGAAACTCGCTGTTGGTTCAGTTCACCAAAGAGACTTATGCTGCTGACTTGTTTGTGCGGGCTTGTCACAATTCCGAGGAGAGCGTGTTCGAATGCATCAGTAATGTGTTGTATGTGTTCTGGAGAGGCAAATGACTTGCGGTAATCCAGAATAGCGCGGATTCTGGAATCACCCATTATGCAATGAATCGAAATATCGTACTGGTATTGTTAGTCGTGGAACAGGTATGGGGGGGGGAGCACTGGCTGGGACTAACCTCTGTTGGGTTCGGGTGATGCTCTTCAGTAAACAGCAGGCTACTATCACTCCGAAGAGAGCCAGGTTCCTTCTCGATAGACATAATCGTATTGAACAGTGCAGAGTCGGAAACCTTGGCAGCTTTAAGCTGTTCCGCTGTCGAAAGGTGTTGATTTTCCAATTGACGGATATATCTAGCCTGGTTCTCTCTTAACAAATCCAGGACTGAGCTCTCACCAAGCCCGATGTGGCAAATCAATAGGTTGATGAATGGGCCGACGATGCTGTGAATGTTGGGGAGTGGCACGTCTCTTCCCGATGTCACGAATCCGAAGCATGTCGACTTTGTGTTTAGGTACACTGACAATACCATGGCCCAGGCTAGTTGCAAAGTGCCCGCTACGGTTACACTGTGGGTGGTACAGAAGTCTTTCAGTTGTGAGTTTGGGAAGAAGGTCTCATGCGTGACTCGGATATCGTTGGCACTCTCACCAGTGTTGACCTGGGGTGATTGTGATTGTGAGATGGATGGTGGCAGCAAACATGGCTCGGCAGTGTCTAGATACTCCTCCCAATATCTACGAGCTTGGCCAAGTGGAAACTTGGCGAGGAATTGGGTGTAATCACGATACCCAGTGCAGGGTGTTATGTCAAGTTCCCCATCGAATGCCAGTTGCAAATCGTTCTTCATCAAGTGACTTGATATGCCATCAGTAAGGATGTGGTTCAGCTGAAGCAAACACGCCAATTCCCCCTCGGGCGAATTGCAAATCACCAAGCAGTGAGGCGGTGTCCAAGCTTCCATGCCAAACCGGTACGACTTGACAGCATCCAAATGATTTTTGCTCGGCGGGAGGATGATGCAGTAGTCCGCATGAGGCTCTTCCAACACAAGCTGGTCATGAGAACCATCATTCCGAGAACTCTCAACGAAGATAGTTCGAAGAATAGGATGTTTGCGTATGACCTTGCCCCAAGAATCTCGAAAGTGATCTGGATTGACAGCCAATCCATTAGTTGATGAAACCCTCCAGACCACTTGATTGATATAACGTCTGCCATCCTTAGCATTACTCATCATCATGCCCTCTTGGATGGGCGAGCAGGGATACGCGTCGACTACACGAATACCCTTTTCCTCAAGTTTAGACACAATCTTGTCTTTGAAGCATTGCATTTGCTGGTCTGAGTAGTTGAGGTGTGGGAAGTCGGAAGATGCAAGGATCGGCGATGGACAAAGCAGGTTGACGTTGTTGTTCGCGGCAATCGCGTTGCTGGAACGAGCCTGATCAATTCGAAGTGCAAGACTGGCGATAGTTTTCTCTTGGAATAAATCGCCGACAGAAGTGTTGATCCCGAGAGCTGCACACCGACTCACAACCTGCATAGCATAAATGGAGTCTCCGCCCAAACGGAAGAAACTGTCGTCTACACTAATTGATTCTTCATCCAAGTTCAAAACCACTGCCCAAATATTTCGCAATGACTTTTCGGTTTCTGTGGAAGGCTCCTTTTTCTGCATGTTGGACTGGTAGTAGTACGACTGTAATTCTCCGGGGGGTAATGAACTGCAGACTTCGTGCAGCCGTTTACGGTCTACTTTACCACCGACAGTGCGTGGGAGCTGTGCCAACGGAATGATGATCTCGGGGATCATGAATGGTGGGAGCAAAGTCGCCAACTTCTCCCTTGCCTTTTCAGATTCATCGAGGAATTCAGGTGTCGCTTTGAGAAATATGTTATTGCTTGTGTCCACAGGTGTAGAAAAAAGGGGCTTCTCAGAAGCAAAGAATACAAAGGCCACCAATATGGATGACTTCTTGCCTTCCTGTTGATGAACTATTACGTCTCCAATGACAATCGTGGAATCTGGCAGGGCATTGAGGACATTGTGCTCGACCTCGCCTAATTCGACGCGCTGACCGCGAAGCTTGACCTGAGTATCCTTTCGACCCATGAATCGTATTTCTCCATCTACACCGTACTGCATGAGATCTCCCGTCTTGTAAAGACGAGTGGAAGATGAAAGAGTTCTTCCACGGAAATGCCGTAGCCATCGTGGGGGTTGGATGTAGGAGGCGGCTGTCCTGTCGGGGTCGTTGATATAGCCACGGGTCACGACCGGTCCCTCAATTAATAATTCTCCAACCGTGCCGACTGGAACCAATCTGTCATGGTTGGCTGGATCTACTATCCAGGCCAACCCTCCGACCATGTGGCCAATTGTGTTGGTCACCCATTTCTTGGCCGAGTGAATCGTACCAGCTGTGCAAATGGAGGCTTCCGCTGGTCCATAGGCGTTGATGAGGTGAACTTTCTCAGCCCACTTTTCGACTGAGTCTCGAGTGATGGCTTCGCCTCCTACTATGAGGCTCTTGATACATGGCACATCTTCTGGCTGGAAGAGGTTCAGGGTGGAAGGTGCCAGGATTGCCCAGCTGATCTGCTTTTCACGAATGAAGGCGGCCAAGCTATTCATCCGTTCGTGGTCTGAGGGGATACAAAGGCAGCCCCCAGCCGATAGGGTAGTAAAGATCTCATAGATGCTTGCGTCAAAGGCATAAGAAGCGAAGTGCAGGGCCCTGGTATTTGGGTTTGCATCCATATGGTTCGGATAAGAAAGAATTGAAGTTGAAATGTCCGAGTGTGTCATGATGATGCCTTTTGGTAGTCCAGTGCTTCCCGAAGTAAAAACAATAAACGCTGTCTGGTCCGCTTCAACAACGGGCAACTGCACGTCCTTTTGTGGTGTCGTATGGATGAGCTCTTCAGATAGAGTACAGATATTTGCCGATACTCCGGTTAGAAGATGCAACGTGGTTTTGGAGGCGAACACCAGAGGCGCAGACACCCTCCTGATGAGTTCCTTGATTCGCTGCGTAGGATGCCCTGGATCAACCAGCACACATGCACACTCGGCCCGAAGAACTGCAAGTATAGCCACGATTGACCATCGAGACTTTTCGACGCAGAGCGCAATGTGCGAGTTTGGAGTCGCTCCCAGTCTTTGAATATGTGATGCTAGGCGTGCAGAGAGTTGGTCCAATTCTCTGTAATTCAAATCACCATCCCAGGCGGACACTGCTGGACTGTCGGGTCTTTCTCTCGAATGGTTCAGTACGGTATCATGGATACAAATATTTTGTGGCTTTGGCACAGTCTCGTTCCACTGAGCAAGTTCAGCCCAATCACTAGCCCCAACAACATCCAGATCTCGGAGTAGAATGGACTCGTTCTCGGGAACCAGTTGCTCAAACACGTGCCTAAACTGACGCAGAAGCCTTTTGAACTGGTGTTCGGGGATGATATTAGGATCAAAAGTACCAGATACCAGTACTGAGGTGGGTAGTTGTCGAAAGGTGATGTTGATAGCGTACGTGCTGAAGGCATCCAATGCAGATATATCACGGACATTGCGAAACAATGGTGGAAGGTTCTGATGTTCGTCTTCCTGTGCTTGGACAGCAATCAATGTCTGGAACCCACAGGCTGCCTCTGCCTCGGCGCTGACTTGTCGAATACGATGTAGACCGGCTTGTTCGAATGGCATTGTCAGGAGGAGTTGCTGCTGGCTTTGAAGTAGTGCCTCTCCGACCGTTCCGTCCGGGCGAAGCTTCACTCGTCGAGGAATAGATGTAATAGATGGCCCAGCCATGTCTTCGATACCAGTAACCGGTGCACCACGGCCAGAAACGGTAGCGCCGACAATTGTATCGGGGTTCCCCGTGTAAAGCCACGTCATGATGCTCCAGGCCAACTTTAGCCTGTTGGGTATTCCATAACCATGGTTAGTCTCGGTGTAGCTAACCGGAATGGAAAGCTGTTCGAGACAAGTCGGAACAGGGACGTGTGTTGGTGTTGGAAGGCTGGGGAATGTCGTGCCCTCGAAGTCTCTGAATTCCTCCCGCCAAAACTCGTCAACTTCAGGTTGAGACTTGAGTTTCTCAGTGAATGAAATGAAAGGCGCGAAAGGTCTGGTTTCAAGAACTGCACCATTGTACGCTGCCGCCACCTGGTTCAACAAGACAGAAAGTGACCAGCCATCACCCAACGCGTGGTGAAAGACGAAGCCAAACTTCCACGGGCTTTGCTTTTCGGAATTTGTTCGTTGTAAGTGAAGACGAACAAGAGGTTGGCCCATCTTCCAATTTCCTCTAGAGAAGTGCTCGGGGTGGCCTGTGGCTGTGTCCATGGGTGTGTTAGTGTCCCAAACTAGGCCACCAGATAGGACAACTTGGTAAAAGTATCCCGTGCTGGATTGCACGATACGAGTTCGCAGAATCGCATTAGCACGCGCGGCCTCGTACCAGGCCATTTGGAATCGTTGGATTTCAACGTCTGATGGGAGAATATACTCCAATGCGCATGTGTAGGAATCCGGTTGTTTCTCTGTGAGCGAGACGAGACCCTCTTGCAGCGCAGTACAAGGATAAATATCTTCGATTTCGGAGGCGTCTCGAAGCTTACACAGTCTGAGGACATCTTTCATGACTTCTTCTTTATTCTCACCCTTCGGAATGAGGGAGAAAGGATATATAACAGTGGTATCCTTCTTGGCGATAGGCTTGAGGCATGCCGACAGGGAGGCGAGTGTTTGGTTACTATATACCTGTTTGACGGCCAAATCAAATCCTTGTCGTCTTAGAGCGCCAGCCAATTTCATAACGCTGATAGAGTTTCCACCGAGATCAAAGAAGCTATCATCAAGTCCAATATCATCGGGATTGAGGCGTAGAGCTTCCGCCCAGAGCTGTTGCATAGCTTGTTCGGTCGGATTTGTAGGAGCCTTCTTGGTTAGGGATGGGACAGGCTGTAAGTTGCCGGGCTTGTGGTACGTAATGAGTCGATCGCGTCCTAGTCCGATGGCCAGAGATTGTAGTTTCTTCCTATCCGTTTTGCCGCTTATCGTGAGTGGTATCTCTGTCAGCGAGAGAAAGACTGATGGAATCATCCATTTCGGGATTGACTCTTGTAGCAGACGTTTAGCCTTCTGCACCTGGCTTTGAAAGGCCTCAGTCAATCGTAGAATAGAAGCCTCTTTGCACGTCCCTTTTCCATCGTTACTTTGGCCGGCCTGGGTTTTGTCAGAGCCTACAAATGCGATGAGAAACGCTTCACCTTCTACCATGACTACTTCGACGGCAAGGCAGTCCGTTAGGCCAAGAGCCTTTCGACTGTGGTGCTCGACTTCAGAAAGCTCAATTCGATGACCATGGAATTTGACTTGCGTATCTTTTCTCGCAATGTACGAGAAAGAGCCGTCCTTGGCCGACTGAACTACGAGGTCTCCAGTCTTGTAAAGATGAGAAGTAGGCGCCCCTGATCTTAAGTTGCGAAGCCAAGAAGGAGCCGAAATAAATGCTTGGGCTGTGCGCTCATTATCTTTGATGTAGCCACGCCCAACAGGTCGCCCCTCAAGCAGTAACTCGCCGACAGTACCAGGAGCCACGAGTCTCTCATGGTTGTTTGGATCGACCACCCAACATGAAACACCTACTCCAAACCCAAGACGAGAGGCATCCTCCTGGTCACCATCTCGTGTAAATTTATGCGCAAGAGTGATGACGCTGCATTCGGACGGACCGTAGCCAGAGATGACTTGCAAATGAGGCAACCATTTTGCCAAATCAGCTTCTTGAACCGCTTCACCCCCAACAACGAGTGTCTCGAGGGTTGATAAATCAGACACTTCGATAGCGCGGGCCACCGAAACGGCCATGATTGCCCACGTTGGCCGGAGGCGACTGACCTCGGAACCGAGGTCGAACCTGCGTCCGTCTTCGGACGGGATGCATATGCAGCCTCCGACTGTGAGGGCTCCAAGCATCTCAGTGATGCTAATATCGAAGCCCAATGAGCTGAATTGCAGGGTGCGAGATGTAGGCCGAATGTCCAGTGCTTTGGTGTGATGCGCGAGACTGGTGCAGATGGAGCCGTGTTCGATGGCGACTCCCTTGGGTACGCCTGTGGAGCCCGAGGTGAAAACTGCGTAGGCAACGTTGTTTGGTGTAGCTGGGGTAGGTGAGAGAAACCCCGTAGCAGAGGAGGCTTCCAAGAGCTTCTCATCCAGGACCAGGATGTCTTTGGCAGCTCCAGCAGATAGTAGCTCGCCTGTGTCACTGGCTAGGCTTTTAGAAGTCAAGACCATAGTAGCATCGACAGTCTGGCACATGTATGCCAGACGGCTCTTCGGATACGATGGGTCCAGGAATACAAATGCACCACCGGCCTTGGCAATAGCCATCATGGCTATGGGGGCCCAATACGACTTTTCCGTGTAAATCGGCACAAAAGTTTCTGGTCCGACGCCTCGCTCAACCAGCCGTGCAGCGAGTGACGATGTCATACTGTCAAGCTCGCCATAACTGATATTGCCATCCCAAGCACATATTGCAGGCTTTTCTGGTTGCTCTCGGGCTTTCTGTTCGAAGAGGTGATGGATGCAGGCTTCGATTGGTCCAGGGGGATTCATATTTGTGAATGCAGAATGCTTGCTGGTGGAAAGCATAGTCGACGTTTGCTGTTGTTCATTAGTTGTTGAATCGGTTATATCGACGATCTTTTCCGAGGATGAGCCCATCCTGTCTTTGGGTTTCTGCTGCGAAGCAGTGAAATGACGTAGCTAGTTTGGCTACGCAATAATGTTTTTATGAAGAAAACAAGCTCTATCCAATATCGTGGTAAATGTGCTTGGCAGAGCTACAAGACGGAAAGATCTCTACGCAAGAACTACTCTATAGGCCCTCGCACTTTTTATGTACGTTTTGAGAGCTTCGATAGACAGGGGCAACACTTCGTACTCCAACCAGGCTCAGGAGGAGAGACAGACTACGAGACGCCAAAGAATTTGTTAACATGGAATTATCACCGTTGCGAACTCATGCCAGTGTCTCATTGTATCAATAGCAACTGTCACTGCATAGCAATGTTTTACATACACGGATAGTCATCAACGAAAGCTTGTTTCTGGAAAGCGGTGAGTAGACACCAACGGCAAGTTCTTTATTGTCGGGGACGAAGTCGGGATACGCGGCGTAACCGGGGTTCCGTACGGAGTATTATGTTTCAAGTTGTCCGAAAATATGTCTCCGGCATGTCATTTCTGCAGAATGTCACATTCATGTGCCAAGGAACGCTCGTCTCCATGCAGTCATACAGTCATGCATCATTACGAGACATCCCTCCCCTTTTTTGTCCTCCGGTGCCTCGCGGGAAATGCAATCTCCTCAAAACGCCAGGGTAATGCGATTCTTCAAGGACTTTTGTTTTGAGCCAGATGATTGTCCATTTGCATAGACAAAATGCCGTAATTCTTTGTTGTCCAACCACATTGACCTCGCTTGTCGGTGGGTGAAGATCTTCACCTTTTCCTTCACACCGCCGATGTTCCACTTCAGCACTCATGTACAGAATAGTCATCTTCATTTGCAGGCTGGAATCGGAGCATGTCCTTGAGTCTTGATTTTATTTCCTGTATGTTGTTTTTCATCGATGCTGCTTACCACCGCCTCCTGCCGAGGTCCGCGAAGAGCTACTCCTCTCAAAACCCGTCATCCATTCAAGCTCTTACGATAGAGAATGCCTAAAAACTTTCTCTTCTGGTGATATAAACAAGCTCTTTCGTTTCCAGAAACATGACGCCTCATCAGTTTCCACTATGAAAATCATTTCCTATTCTTACAATAGATTTTAGAAGTCCTCAACAAGTCAGAAATGTCTGCTACTTCCACTATCCGAGATGATGGGCTCGATATCATTAGCATCTGCAAGCCGTTGGCCGATTTTGACCTGAAAAACCAGATGGTCCAGGGGCTTCAGAAGAGCCCTCCCGTGTTCCCTCAGCTTTTTCTATGGGGCGATAGGGGCCAGAAGATGTTTGGCGAGTTTTCGCAAACTCCAAACTACTATCCCTATCATAGCGAGCTGGAAGCATTGGGCAGCAATGGGTACAAGATAGCAGAAAGCATGCCCGACAACAGTGCGCTTCTGGAGCTGGGATGTGGGTGAGTCAAGTCAGCAAGTCAACCCTGCCATGGAAATAGAACAAGATAGGTTTCTTGGCATGAAAAAGAAAAAGAAAGAAGAAAAGGAAAAAAATGCTAATTTGAAAGACAAAGTGTTACACTAAAGACACGTTTGATTCTGTCTGCATTCTGCCAGGCCAAAAAACCAGTGCATTATTTCGCCCTCGATGTCTCGCGCCAGAGTCTACACGACAGCCTCATTGAACTCAAAGCAGAATTCCGCAACTATCCATTCATAACAATCACGGGCATTCTAGGCACCTACGACGACTGCGTCTCCTGGCTTTCAGGTCCATGCAATCTACAAGCCCTCAGTAGTGTCACAATCCTCTGGCTGGGAAACAGCATCACGAACATGGACACTCGGGCGGAGTCCTCGAGATTTCTCTCACAGTTCAAGAAAGCATGCCAAAAATCACGACTAGACTGTCGATTCGTCGTTTCCGTAGATATTTGCAAAGACAGGACCAGAATGGCAAATGCGTATGCCCTACGGAATGCATCGTTCTACAGCTGGATGCTTGAGAGCCTTACGGCTGCCAACCAAACGCTGGGCAAAGACATCTTCTCGCAGGAGGATTGGATTGTCGCACAAAGCTACAACGAAACTTTAGGCGCAATGACTTTCTATCTTGTTCCGAAGTGGGACTTAACGCTCCGTTTTCGTTCTGCATCTCATCAACTCGAGGAGGACAAATGCGAGGATACTGTTAGCGGAAGTACTTCTAGTAGGCAAAGTAGTCGCACTAACGGTAGCGACACAGTACTGGAACTCTGTGGCGGGCAGCGCATCGAACTTATTGCCAGCGGAAAGTGGGGAGAAGAAGGAGCCGTACGAGTTATCAAGGACGCAGGCTTTGAGGTTCGAGAGTGCTGGAAGGATAAGAATAACGACTGTGGTAAGTTATCCTCTTTCCTCTGGGATAGTAAGATGGCTTACGGAGTACAATCTAACGAATCTGAACTAAAACAGGCTTGTTTTTCATTACGCCGGAGAAAAAGAAGGGTCTGTCTGTCTGGAATGCAGGAAAGATCCTTGCTCGAGACCACTTGGGCTTCTTGAAGAGGATTGTCTGCTGGACTGAGGGAAGAGGTCTCTAAAATCAGGTGGGAAAAATAGAAACGCTAAAGCCTAAACAAATTGAAGAATTTACACTGTGGTTTGTCTCTCGCACAGCAACAAAGCCCGTGCCATGCCAGCCACCCGGTTCGGAACAACGGAGGCGGCCTTTTTAACGCCCCTACTCCGTATTCTCTTGGCCTTTGCCCTCTCGCCCTTTTCAAATGGGTCGGGCATTGCGCTCGTCCCTCTGAATTCCTGCTGGAGTTGTGCCCGTCCCACCCAAGAGGACCCTGCGAAGCAAGGGCCTGAGCTCAAACGGGGCGGCACAAGTTGATTCACTCTGGGTCTGTGGTTTAGCGAACGCACCTGTTAAACGAGATCTTCTGTGGCGTTATTACGGTGTTGCTTTTCGATCCAGGTGATGTGACAAGGTTGTCATTCCCTCTCGCGAAGAACCTTGCCTCTTTGTGGACCCCTAGATAGCAGGATAGAAAGCTCGTTAACTCTTGCTTTGTCTGTCTATATATTTTCTTTACTTTCTTTATCTTATGATTTGCTGAAACAAAAGTTACCCCTTTATGCAAAGTGTCGTCTCCACCAATTGCAATTGCAATTGTTCACTTTTGATCCTTCAGCGTTACTGTTTCCCCTCTTCTCTCTCCACATTGTAACCATCTTGCGGGACCTGACAGATCACAGATTGCGCTGATGCTTGGAACCCTTATTCGGTGAGATCTGGTTGACCGAAGCGTCAAGTTACATCTCATTTTGAGAGGAAAATAATGGAAGGGGGACGGATACTCGGACATTGTCCAAGATCGGATGTTATTGTCTCGATAAGCTTTTTTGAAGAATCCGTTCTTTTCATCTTCGAAAAAGATAAAAAAAAAAGGGAAGAACAAAGAAGTCAACTCAACAGGGCTATCCCAAACTGGGCAGCCAACACCGGCGCACGGTTGTTCATCAACCACCACCAAATTCTCCTAGCAAAATACTCCGTAAAGAGGAAGAATTCCCCTTTTCAATTCTTCGTTATTGTAGACTAGGCTACAATTGGGTAAGCTTCATCCACTGGACAAGACAAGCCAGGCTCGTCACACGTGGATAGAGGAAACGACGCCTGCAACACATGTAATACTCCGTACTGGATCGTGGTCCACAATCCCAAAGACTTAGTGTCTTGTTAGTGCGCACATGTCAGGGGTTCATCTGTCATTTGAAAGGTTGTCGAGGTCTCGCCTTCTGCCCTGAAGAGTCTAGAACCAATGTTGGCCCAGGTTCCATGAAGGAAGATCCAACCACATGGATAGAAACCCACTGTTCACACTAGAACTACTTCAACCCCTTACACTTTGGGTTTTGGCTGCTCTTTTCACTCCATATTGTCCATGTTGCACCTCGCAATAGTTGAGGAGAGAGAAAAATAGGGAACATTGAGGTTGGGGCCCGTTTCTTGACTATACAAAGACCGTCCGTCTCCGAACCGGGCACTCACCGGTTCCCAACGCCCCTTTTACCCCCCTACACCGGGATTCTCCTTTCGTCTCCTTGTCTCTGAACGCAAAATCCAAACTTCGAGACGTGAAAGGGAGATGAAAAGAACTACACTCGTTATGAACGCCTATGTCTAACAAAAAACGAGTAAACATTCAAAAAAATGCCCGGTCTCAAAGTCCCAAGCTCCAGCGAGCTCTCAGATTACGACCTAAACCACTCAATCGAATCCCTAAGTCCCCTCCCAGGCTTCCTCCGCCAAGGTCTCAGCGCCGTCACATTCTTTGGCTTCCTCTCGTTCCTCAGCAGCACATTGCTTCTCTTCTACATCACGTACAAGCTTGTGCGATGGCAATTCGCAGCGCCCGAACCGGGCGAAGAGACGGATTCGTACGCGCAGTTCCGCAGCGGCGGCGGAAGGAGAATACGCAAGGACCCGCCTAATCAGTTTTTGATTCTGATTATCAATTTGTTGTTGGCCGATGTGCAGCAGTCGATGGCTTTCTTGTTGAATGTTTCGTGGTTGGTTTCGGATGGTATTCAGGTTGGGACGACGACTTGTTGGGCGCAGGGCTGGTTTGTTTCTACGGGGGATCTCGCTTCGTCCATTTTCATTTCGCTCATTGCTTTGCATACTTGGTTGAGTGTTGTGCGTGGGTTCCGCATGCCGACCTGGGGCTTTTACTTGATGATTCTTATGGGTTGGGTTTTCAATTACTTGTTTGGTGTCCTTGGTGTTGCCTTGACTTCCAACGGAGCCGATGCTGGTGGTCTCTACGTTCGTGCCGGGTCTTGGGTAAGTCGACACATCTCCTTGCTATACATTAATCGTTCCCTATCCTCAAAAGAATGTTTTGCCTGACCTCTTCTTAGTGCTGGGTCAACTCGAAGTACCAAGACCTCCGTCTTTTCCTCCACTACCTCTGGATTTTCGTCGCCCTAGTCTTCACAACCGCCACCTACATCCTCATCTTCATCCACATCAAGAAGCTCGAAGCCGCCGAAGTCAAGGCCCCCGGGGACCCGGAACAGGAATACTGCCGCGACATCGGCACGCGCCCCAACATTATCAACTCGGCCTTCCAACACGCCAGGCAACGAACCTTCCTTCTCTACCCGCTCATTTACGTCCTGTGCACGACGCCCCTGGCCGCCGGTCGTGTGGCCACCATGGCAGGATCCGCTCCCTCGCTCGGCTACTTCTGTTTTGCCGGTGCCATGATCGCCTGCAACGGCTGGTTGGACGTCTGCCTGTACGCCAGCACACGTCGGACCATTGTGTTCTCCGACAAGCCTCCCAGCCAAGAAGTCGGTCTTGAGACCTTTACATTCATGCGCACTACCGGTGACAGCAAGTTTGGTAATATTATTTATGTGGCCGGTGGTGCCGGTGTCGGCAGTCCGATGCGCAGGAACAACTCCACCAAGCGGACTGGACTCGGTAAACTTCGTCGGCTAAGGAGCTCTGGTGGCCAAAGCGAAGTGAGCCTTCGCGGTGTAAGCGAGAACGCCGGATCGGGTGGCAATGGAATGGCTATTCAGATGGACACTGTTACTAGTGTCATGGTCGAGAGGGAGGGCGGTTCATCGCAAGCTGGTTCATCCAAGAGAAAGGGCAGCATGGCAAGCGAGGAAATTAGCATCACCTGCCGAGTTTGATATTGGCCGGCACATGATGGCATGGCATGTTTTCGTTCTCGATGCATATTGATATTGATACCCTAGTTTCCTATTTGATTTAGGCAGCCTTTTCAGCACAAGCTGGCTTGTCTTCTTCTTCTTCCACCGCTCACACATAACCGACAATTCTTTAAATTAGAAAGGCATAATAGCCTTTAACCAGCTTGAAATATCGCAGTCACTAAATTGTGGTACGTAATGACATGAATCGTTCATGCCTGTCATGTAAGCTTCCACGACGATTGGAACTTGTTCGGGCAAGAAGTCTTGTCTGATCCGAGTGGCGCCCGTGTGAACAACGGCGATGGGGTCAATATCGGGAATTTTGTCAAGAACATTCGAGATGCGCGTGTTGACAAATGCGCATTGGGCAGCCGAGACGAGGAAAGTGCTTCCTAGATTTTGAAAAACTGTTTGGTTTCTTGTCAGTATGTCTTGCAATGAAAAGAGAAAATTTCTCTGTTCTGGAAACCGAAAGTAGGGCGGGTGCGGCTGGGTTAGACATGCGCAAGATAATGGCTGTAATGGACGAGATGTCCTCTGGATCGGCGTCACTCTGGCCAACAATAATGGGAATCTGGAACGAAAGACCCCATCCGATGCCTCCCAGGATCTGATATCCGATCCACTTGGCTGTGTCTGTATCAAGGTCAAAAGTATAAAGGAGCCCAACAGCAACAGTCGCAATAACCGGACCGGCCACTAGCAGAGGGTACGCATACCCCGTCATAGTGATGAAGATTCCGGAAAGAATCATGGTGATGGAGATGCCTCCAATCAGCGGCACATTGTAGACGCCGGACATGATGGGGCTCGCATTCTTCACGCTCTGAAAGTATATCGGCAAGACGTAAAGAATAAGCACGTAGGAGCCAGAGTAGCACAGCGTGAACAAACAGCTTAATCCGACAGTGCTTTTAGCGAACAGCCTCGGGACGACCATGGCTCGCTCACCAAGGTACATCTCCCATGCAATGAACATGGCCACAATAACAACAATGCCGACAAGAAGTCCAATAACGACACTGTTATTCCACGTCTTTGTTTGGCCGGCATATTGCATGGCAAGCAGGTAGGCAATGATGCAACCCACCATCATGACGATACCGACGGGATCCATCTGAAGCAGCTTTTCTTTCCAAGTCGCTTGCACTGGCTTGGAGGCAGCCGGAGTGCAAAAAAAGAAGAATACCATAATGGTAGAGGCACGTGCCAATTCCACCAGCACCGAGACCTGTAATAGCCCGGCCGACGATGAGGGTTTCCGAGTTGGGAGCTAGACCGCCGATGAGGGCGCCAATTTCTAGAACGATGATGGATGCGAGGAACGCGGCCTTGAGAGGAAAATATTTGTATGCTTTGCCCCATGAAGACTGGAAGCCTCCGTTGGTCATGAAAAAGGCAGCGCCGTACCAGGAGAATTTGTCTAGGCCGTGGAACTCGTCGGTGATTTTCGGGATGGCTGTTGCGACGATGGTCTGGAGAAAGAGAACGATTGGTTAGACTCGGCGCATAGGATCGTGAGAGCAGGTGGTAGTGAACCATCCATGTCACATACCATGTCTAAGGACGCAAGGAAAATACTCATGATAATGGCGAAAACAACAATGAAGAGAGTAATCCCATGGGGATACTCATCCTTCTCTCCTTCTGATTCGGAACTTTGTTTGCCACCGATGACGGCTTCGGTTGGCTTCTCGAGGACAAGATTCTTTTCGTTCGTAATCCCCGCCACCGGAGGCGAATCTGTGGAAGATCCCATGCTAATCAATTGAGAAGAGGAAGAAATGAAGCCATGCGATCAGATATAAGGAAAGATCGACTTGACCAAAAAAAGAAAAAAGACATTTCATTCCCAAAAAAGATAGACGCTCCTTTTTATCCAAAAAAAGAAATCGCGAAACCGATAATATCGAGGCAAGTACGTCCCAGAGCACTTGCACTGTTTGACACTACGATTTCCTTCTCATTATGATTCATCGTGAATGGATGGTGCTAATTGGCTCTATCAGTGCGGGATATGGGTCTCCTGCCAGGGACCATGTTCCACTAGCGTTCCACTAGCGCCCGTTTTTATTTTTCCTCACAAGAAAGAAAAAAAGCCCGATTAAAACGACTGGTCTTGAAGTGCGGAATCCTTACAACGACTGAGCTTAAATCTATCCAGGCCTAGTCCCTCACTAGCTTCTCATACAGACAAAATTGGTGTATTTCTTAAGCTCAGTCGTTGTAAGATTCCCCACTTTAAGAGCAGTCGTTTTAATCGGGCTCAGGAAAAAAAAAAGCATGAAGCATGAAGCAAAACAAATGTATTGTATTGTATGTACATACACTGTGTTTGCTTTATGAAATTGATACATATGGACTTGGCAGTTTTTCCGAGAAGCCCAAGATTCATCGGTGTGTACGTGTGTGTCACCGGCCTGAATCTCTTAGCCCAGACGAACCCACATTGCTAGACATGAAGAACATCAGTCATCCTGTCTAAAAGATGTTGATGGTCACGGACATAGCTTTTCGCTCCCCGTTACCCCGAAATGGGCGTCGATTGGAAGTCTGTCGTTGAATACTGTGGTTCTCACCATTGATATTCAAATTGATTTCAATGTTGTTATTACCTGAACCTGGTCGGCATCGGCGAGTCTCCCGGTTTTGTCGCCGACCTCGGTGCCGACTGCTGTTGCGACGAATTCTTGAATGATGCCGTCGAGGAGTCCAAGAGCAAAAAGAATCCTCCTCTGAATGAAAGCACGCTGCGCGGTTGCCGTTGACGAATGTGGATGGCGTAAGAAGGTTTGGCCTCTGGCGTTGGTCTCCACGGATAGGGTTATTGGCCTCGGGGATGGGGTCGCGGAGCAAGGGATAGAGAGTGTTCAAGGGACTGGTGGGATTTAGTGGTTGTGGAGTTGGTTGGTATGATGGCAGAGTACTGGCTCTTCTCTGCATGTTCGGGCTACATATTTGCATAGGAGTGGCGTAGGAGTAGGCGGCAGTCTTTGGTGACGGAGGTAAGATACCGGAAGGAGGAGGCATGTTGTTATTCTCCTTGTTCGATTCGCCCGCCAAATCCATCAAGTCCCCATTCGGTTTCTGGTCAGAGTCTTTATTGCCGCCCGTCTCAACATTATTGGACCCATCTGGGAATAAAGCCCCCAGTAAATACTCTACATCGATGCCAGGGCGGGTTCTGTTCAAGTCGGTATCCTCTTGCAATGAGTGATTCGCGTCTTGTTGACGATGGATGTAGGGGTTCGGAGAGAAGGGCGGCGAGAAATCGTTGTAACATCTCCATCGGGGTACGCCCATCAGATCGTTCTCACTTGGTTGTGGCACCAGAGGCAGTGATTCCATTTTGATAGGGGAGTCGACAAGAGCAGTTGCCGGAGGTATGAACGAAGGAGGCCGGGGTGTGAATCTGAAGCCTTGGCCGAGAGAGCCATTTTCTGGATAAAAGGAGTAATGGTCAGCAACATTTTCAGCAACATTGCATCTGTGAAAACAAGAGGGCGTTGTGAGGATATATATTAACGGTCTAGTCTTTCTGTCTCAGTGCGGCATGCATCATATTCACGCTCCAATTGCTGCTCGACAGAATTGGTTTGGCAGTCGGCGTCTTGATGTGGCTGGTTTCCCATCGCGGCATTGCCATTGGAGACATGGCCCAGCACGTCGTAATCAGAGTATCCGTAACAGAGCTCGCAGTCGGAACCGGGGCAGTGAAGCCGAGCATCAGTGTCTCTGCCGGGCGGATAGTTTGCAACTACATCTCGCTCTTGGGCCTCGGGTTCATAATCTGCAGCTTCGTGAGCAACACATTCCATGTTGGCGAACAGGAGGAAAAAGGCACACAGTTTTTCATTACGAACGATATGGAATTCCAAGGTTTTTAATGGGTTGAGAAAGAAAAAAAAACCGGACTGGTAGAGACTGTCAAAAGTGCTTTCTCTGTGTCGCCATCTGTGGAGGAATCAAAGGACACGGGAACAGGAGAACAGAGGCGAAATTTGATGTATTTATAGAGGTCAGAAAGCACGAGTTGGTATTGATTCTCATGTACAAGGAATGAATAGGAGCCAGGTGATTGGCGTGATGAAGCGGTGGTGAATTAAAAAGCTGGTCAATTGACGCTGTCGGTGACTATGCTATTTACTATTTATTGCAGTTGGATTGACAAGCGCCCGGTGCTACTCAATGACTAGTTGGAACGGCAGGGATGGTTTTATGACGATGCTAAAATACAGGAGAATGAATCAGAATTTTGTTCTGTATGTCGGTTCGCGGGTTTTTCTGTGGGGCTTGGTTCCACGGAAGCGTGCACAAAGAGTAGAAACTGAACGTTTGAATGGTATGAAGTGCATTGTAGTAGTAGTAGTGTTTATTACGCCCGGGAGAACGGATCTCATAGGGCCAGTAACTACGCTAAGCTGTCTCTTATTACCCGCAATTCTTCCAGACCACCCAAAAGAGCCCTACTCTTCTTCCCAGCTCACCACTTTTCTAAGAAGTGCATTGGGTAACAGAGCTATCACCTAAGACCAGGTACGTCCGCAAGTGAGTGTCCTGCGATGGGCACAATTTGTCTATCTGTGATGCTCTGTTCTTGTCTACTATCTAGGTGGTGGAGCATGATTGCAGAGCTTTTGTATGCAGTGACCCACTTGATCAGGTCGCTTTTATTGCCGTCTCGACAATTTATTCAATTCGGGCACCTGGAGCCAGTTGCATGAGGTTGTTACGTTGGGTCATCGTCCTTCGTGCTATCTCTACTCCGTATTTTTGTCATTTGTCGGTAACTGTGGTATTGAATAGTTATTGCAATCACATAAGACCCTGTACGTTCGCAAGTGAGTGTCCTGCAATGGTACAATGGTCTATTCGTGATGCTTCCTTGGACAGACAGCCGGATGTCTCGAGGTGGATGGTGGATGTTGTGTGTGTGGCGTTCAGGTGTGGCCGAGAAAAAGCTCAAGCCACCTAATAGCAAATCATCTCCAGAAAACTGCCACCTGGCCCCAAAAAATGCAATGTACGGAGTACGGAGTAATTCACTGTTTAATAGCCCAGTACTCCGTAATGCAACCGAAGAATTCAAAGAAATGAGCCCATGCCCATGCCCATGCCCACCCACGGCTCCCAGTCCCGAGACCAAGCCAACGGGACACCCCAGCTTTCTCTCGCCTAACGCTAAGCTTGACTCGTCTCATCAAAAACGTTTTAGTGCTGGGGAATGGGAGGGGGAAAATGTGATTTCCCCCAGATGGTTTCGGATCCAAGGCCCGCTTTGCCCAACTTAGGGTGTGATGTGATCGTGACAGGTTTGAATAAAGGTTCGACTGCCGCATCTCGAGTCGCGTCTGGAATTCTTTTCTTTCTCTTCCCTTCTCTTGTCTTTCTCCCTCTTCCACCTACCACCATCGGCTTTGACGCTCAACTACGTGTTTTAGAAACCCCGGTGCTCTTTGACCAACTGATCGCCCGTGTTGGTCAAATTTTTATCCTTTCTGCCATGTACGTACTGCAGGCAGCACGCTGCGATTGGCCACCAGCCACGTGTTGGCAGATGGCAGGCAGCATGCACAAAAAAAGAACCCGTCTCGGGCTGTTCACATCGCTAACCATACACGTATGAGAAAAGATCGTCCTATTTGTACCAAAAAAGAAGCTCCCGAGCCAACTCCCGCGCTTTGTTTGCCAAGGCCGGCAACCAAAAGAAAAAGGACAGCATTCCCTGTTCTTTCAACAATCACAACATCAACCCCTCAAGGCCTGCCCAGCCCACAATTTAACGCTTTACCGCAATCTTAAGCCGTCAACCATTCGCCATTCAGATATTTTACCGCTGCAAGTCATTTGCATTGAAGCCAGATTCCTTGTTCTTCGATTGCCGCAATTCACCCAAAACTTAATTCCGTCCCCGCCCCCCCCAAGGTGCATCGCTATTCTTAACGCCATTTGCAATCATTTGCAATCCCACTGTCACCATGGTCGTCGCAATGTCGCATCCTCTTCCACCCTTGATGTTGGAGCTGAGCCTGGCCCAACAACTCAATTTTCTTTGGGCATTTCTTCTTCTCGCGATTTTTCTCGCTTTTCATATTGCGCAATTGCCGGAGCAAGATCCCGTTTCGTGGGTTCGAATGACGAAAGAGAACCGGTAAGTTGCCATCCTTTGCCAGCTTTCCACATTCTTGACCTTTTTTTTCCTCCTCACCGCTTCGTCTGTTTGTTCACCGCCATGCTGGGTTTTATGTTCAAAAATTTAATTGGTTTCTTGCATTTTCCTATCAACGCAACGTATTGCAAGAATTGTTTCAATTGAGCCTGCGCCACTTCTCTTGTATTAATTGAAAGGCCAACAAAAAAGAGCACGAGCTAACCTAACCTAACTCTACGAACAGTTTTATCTGGTTCTCCGTCTACATCTTAGATTTGATTCTCTGTCTCCAAGCCACATATCCCCTCTTGCGCTTCAAGATGAACGAGATCCAGTTTGACATGGACAACTGGCTTCTTAACGGACTCTGGCTCGGCCTTCTTGGGCTCGAGGCTGTCATGATCGTTGTCGTGGCTGTGCAGAGGATTTCGCCTCGGTCGGACCCGAAACAAAAGACCAACTAAGTCGAGAGAGTTCAGACGATGTGTCTCAGCTACAGCCGCTGGTTATTAGCATACTATTTTTAGCATCGCATTGGACCGCAGCGAGTTTTTGGTTCTTTTTTGGGGGGGCGCAACCGTCTTCTGTTGCCAATTACAGGAGTAATTCATTTGGGGCTGGTTGGTGCGTTGGCGTTCAATTTTCCATTTTTTTAGCTTGCATGTAGGACAATCACTGCATACTCTGTAAATTCATAATGCACCAGAGATACTTTGTCATCGACCAATATCGATGATGGCCAGATTGAGTGCTGTTGTCAGATTGAGTGCTGTTGTCAGATTGAGTGCTGTTGTCAGATTGAGTGCTGTTGTCAGATTGAGTGCTGTTGTCAGATTGAGTGCTGTTGTGTTGAGATTCGTTTAATACTACATAATAGTACGGAGTACGGAGTAGATGAGCACCGAATTGCTCAACTTCGCCCAAAAAAGCACAGCTACATACAAGCCCTACCAAAACCTCCCCAAGCCTCTCGACTAACACAACCGAACTTTGGGGCAAAAATTGAACCGAGATGGCCAAGAGAACATCTCCAACAACCCAATTTGGGCAAAAATATAATCAACCATCTAGAAGACAGAGAAATGAAAGCGACAAGAGCAGGACTTGAACCTGCGCGGCCGAAGCCATATGATTTCACAGAACTGTGGGGTTTGGTCCCACAGTTAGCAGTTCGAGTCATACCCATTAACCACTCTGGCATCTTGCCTTGCTGTTTGCCAAACTTTAGCTGCTTACAAAAGACCGCAGACCGTGCCCGCCCGCAGACCATGCCGAGATAGAAATAGTTATGCTGCTCCAGTGGTGGTCTTCCCCGCCTTTCTTCTCAGACGATGTGCTTTCCACTAACGCATGGATTGATTTAAGGGTCTGGTTCAGCTTCGTTGCATTCTTCAATTGCGCAAATTGAGTGTTACAATACTCTTCTTGTCAGAAAGCAACAACAACACGAGCCGCATCATCTCTTAAACAAGGTTGCCAGAATGACTACCGAACAGCCCCCCGACGTCATTGTAGAGCTCTTGGAGAGCGAAGAAGACGCCATGCAAGCATTCGTCTGCGCTGCCGAAGCTTTCGGAGGCCAAGCAAAAGACTGTCTTTGGATGTCCACGAACCCTGGCTGGGACACACCCGAAGGCAGAATTGCCGGCGGGAAACGAATCATCACTACATGGGAAAAGAGCCTCTCGTCCAAGGATAGCCAAGGACGACCTACCATGATGTTACTTAAGGGAACCGTGCCGGACCCCGCTGACCCAACGGGAACAAAGCGCATCGTTGCTGGCTACGCTGTTTGGACCCAGTACTCGATTGTCGATGGCCATGGGGAAGTGCCGGTTTCTGATTACTCTGACCGATTCCGCAATCTTTACCCTAACGAAGCTGACGAACGTGAAAGACGGTTTGCTACGCAAATGCTTTCGTCGCTTCACAAACGACGCGTTGAAATTATCAAGGAAAAGGCAAAGGATGGATCAAACCCACCTGCGGTTTTTGCATTGGATCTGTGTGCTGTGCACCCTGGTTTCCAGAGACGAGGTATTGCGAAGGAGTTGGTTTCTTGGGGTATTCGAGAGGCCGAGGCGAGGGGAGACATCGAATTGGTTCTGGAAGCGTCGTCTATGGGAAGACTAGTTTACAAGACGCTTGGATTTGAATCCGAGGGAAATATCGAGTACTTTGTTGACGAAGACTTGAAGGCGAGAGATAAACCTTCAAATATTTTCATGAGGACAAGGAAGCCATAATACACCACAACTGCACAAGAGCTGACAAGCGGGAAAAACAAGTGCGTCCGTGGCGAGCCATCAACATAATAGCTCTCCAGGAATTTCTAGTTTAACGGTAGTTGGCAAATAGAGAGGGGTTTGGCGGATGATCCATCTTCCACCAATGAAACAGACATGTATTCTCAAACATTTTGGATATTCCGTTGAATATACAGAGCATTCATTAAAAAAAGAAACACGCATTATGGTGTACTCCGTAGCGTTTCGAAATATCGGCCGAGCTGGCTATCCTTTGTTCCGTCATCTCGGTTTATCGAGGCTCCTCTTGTATAAGCGCGCGAATCATGTAGGGACCCCGAGCCGAACAAGACCATGCGTTCGAATCACGACCCGGTTTGACGGACAACCAATGCAACCCGGTGTGCCATTGATGTTAACTCACTGGTGGGAATAATCCTCGGATTATTTCATCCCGTGACTCCGGTGAGGGGTTTACCTTCCATTGAGACCCAAATCAACTGCCAGTCTTCCGAAATCAAGACGAAGAGTGAATGACAACCCAAGACTTCGTGGAGATCGGGCCGTATGACTTGACGGACATCCTTGCGACATGAATCTAAGTGTGAGCGTAAAAACCGGCCTTGCCACAACTATATTACCAGTGCACAGTTCCTCGTTCCTTGTTCCTCGTAGGCAAATAAAACATCCAAGTTTATAACTGATCCTCTTTGAAGCCAGTTCTGACTTGTCCTCTTGATAGATACCTGCTCAGAAGTTTGAAACATTCAACCATAACATTCTATTTCGGAGACACTCCAAAAAGAAATCTTAACAATGGAAATTCCGGTCTACCTTGTCATCGGATGGTTTATAGTAACCGCCACTGGTTTCATCCGACGCGAAAACAGTTTCGATAATCCTGTCCTATGGCAGGATTATCCGGATCTAGACGTCTTTCGAGTTGGCTCTGTGTTTTACTACTCTTCGTCTACCTTCGCCTACTCACCTGGCGCTCCCGTACTCCGGTCTTTCAACTTGGTAGACTGGGAGCTAGTGACACACAGCGTGCCTACACTCAACTTTGCTCCCAAATACAATCTTGATGGAAACGGTAGCGCTTATGTCAAGGGAATATGGGCGAGTAGCCTTCAATACCGCCAATCTGAGGATAGGTTCTACTGGATTGGATGCATAGAGGGCGGCAAGACTCATGTTTGGACCGCCGATGGTGGCGGTGCTCTCGATAATGGAGGGCTGGTGGCCAATTGGACCTGGACCAACCAGAAAGCTATCGACACATGCTACTACGATTGCGGTTTATTCTTTGATGACGACGGTTCAGTCTATGTCGCTTACGGAAACACGAGGATCAGTGTTGCGCAGTTGGAGGATGATGGCAGTGGCGGCTTCCGCGAGGTGCAAACACAATCAGTGTACTCGTATAGCGGCGGAACAATCGAAGGTTCCCGAATGTACAAAATCAAAGGCACTTACTACATTTTTGTGACCCGACCGGCGGACACAGAGCTTGTCCTCAAATCACAGAGTCCCTTCGGACCTTACGAAATGCGCACTCTTGTCTCGCGCATTTCTGGGCCCCTCACGAGCGCGGGTTACGCTCATCAAGGCGGCATTGTCAATACACCCGACGATGTATGGTACTACGTAGCATTTTTAGATGCGTACCCAGGTGGACGAATTCCCGTCGTAGCGCCTTTAACTTGGACCCTGGATGGCTGGCCGGAGCTTGTTGACGACAATGGGGCTTGGGGCAAGTCTTACCCGATTCCAGTAGAGACGAACAGAACAGTAGCGTCGCACTTTGGCACCGATGAGTTTCGGGGATCAGAACTTAGTCACGAATGGGAATGGAACCACAATCCAGAGGCCACAAAATGGCACCTCCAAGGAGGGGAGCAAGGCGGTCTTGTTCTGCAGACGGCAGACACAACCACCGATTTATTCGCAGCACGCAATACTCTTACGCGCCGCATTGCCGGACCGAAATCTTCAGGTACATTCCGCCTGGATGTAACGAACATGAAGGATGGAGACCGAGCGGGTGCTGTGCTCTTCCGTGATCGCGCAGCGTACATTGGCGTGCATCGCGAAGGATCTACATCTCAAATTGTCTTAGTGACTGGTCTCACTCTCTCAGAGGATACATGGCAGACGACTGGGCTCGGAACAGTCGCAGCTACTGGCCCTGCTCTTGACGGGGACACGAAAGAGGTCTGGTTGAGAGTGAATGCGGACATCACTCCGGCGTTCGGATCTGATCAGGAGCGGACAACAGTCTTCTCTTACAGCACGGATGGGGCCACCTTTACACCGCTTGGACAGTCGTTCCCCATGAGTAATTCGTGGCGCTACTTTACTGGTTATCGATTTGGAGTGTTCAATTTTGCGACTAAAGATCTGGGTGGCGAGGTATTGGTAAAGAGTTTCAGGATGGAACCAGTGCAGTGAATAAGTAAAGTATTTAGACATTGAAACTCATTCTCGTGTTCATGGAATAGCCATGTGGTGCCACGAGAAGCAATTTATCAGCGCAATATGAAGTTGAGGTGCGCATGCCGTAGTACGATGGAACCTGCAACCCAAGTCACGTCTTTCTTTTCACAGTTCTATTCATGTGGCCAGTCTTATGATTAATAGTCCCTTTGTTGCCCGGTTGCACGAGCCTAATGCTCTACGCCTCGTATTCCTTGACTTTTGATTTCCCTATCCCTCTCGTATATGGGCACCGGTTCTGTGATCTGAATATTTGGAGCCTTGCCGTAGTACGTCTTGTGAAACTCTTCTGATTGATGAGACTTTCCCTTGAATGGTCCACCGTGAGACACCAGTAAACCAGCAAAGGGGTTTAATTGAAATAAACCAATAACACATTCATTGGTTCGAGTATCTTGATCTAAGAAGCAGTTAATGAGTGAGTCGGATCGGAACAATCTCAACCGACAAAAAGTGGTCTAGAGAGGGTAGGTTGCATCCGGCGTATAGGGGATCTGGAAGCCCCATGAGGAAGTGACCAGCCACCATCGAGTCTGGAATAACTGCATCCCTCATTTTGATTATTCTTGAATCATAAAATCTGACAACCTTGTAGTATCTTCACCCGATAAAGTAGAGCACCACCATATTTACCGTGATGTTGGGAAGAGCACTACTATCACTCAATCCCCCCACCCGCACCGCAGTGTCAGTGCCGCTTCGCCGACTAACGGTGCTTTCCATCTGATTTTGGTTCATATCCACGAATTTCACGAGCAACATCCATGAAACCACTCGCACCAATGGCAGTCAAGATGTGCCACCAACCATGCAGTTCGAACAACCAACCCCAGGGCAACCCGATGTCAGCTCTTAGCTTTCTCAACTCGGCACAGAATTCCAAGTCGATGTTCCAGATACCGTATCCGAACAAGCAGATGGCGATAGACCTCCAGGTCCGGTAATTCCAATCCCATCGTTGCGCCTCAGGATATCCTGGCTCCTTGAAGTGGAATAAGTACATGGACCATGCTGCGACAAGGACAAGACCCGAGGCAAAAGCGATGACTTGGTAGATAATCTGGCCAGACTGCACATAAAAGGCAGAGAACAGCGGGAAGAAAACAGCTAGGGCTATCGTGATGGCGCGAGTAGTGGCCTGATTTTGGCGTACTGTCAAGACCGCCTGAAGAAGTGACCAGGTGAGTCCGAGCATTGATAGCTCGTCTACCCACATGAGAGTTTGGCGGAGGGAGGCGTGGAAGAGGAAGGATCCGATGCCAAGGAATAGAAGAGAGAGGGACATGAAGTCCAAGTTTGGTTTGAGAAGGCCATGGCTGTCGGGTCCATAGATGAATCGGAGAGACAGATACACTACCAAGGTATCTTGTTAGAGCTGCGAATAGCACAGTGATTTGAGTCTGGGAGGCTGAACATGAACATACCATAGGCTACATTGGACATGGAGTTGATGAACTCAGCGATATATCTAGTAATCGCGTAATCCTCCTCGCAGAAGCTATTTTCTAGCAGTTAATAGCGGGAAGCTTTCTGTGTTTCTCGGCGGGGACAATTTACTTTGCTGTGCTGGTTGTCGGGCTCCATGCCCCAGAATTGGAATAAGGATCGCCATGGAATTGGATGTTGTGATGGCCCATTCTTATTCTTAGACTAATGAGCGGCTCGGTATAAAATTTTCAGCTCAATGGCCCAGTATCCCAGTATGCAAGCCAAGACGTCGCTTTGTGACAGTCTAAATGCCCAATGCCGTTATTGAAGTGAGGCAAAAGGGGCAAAGAGGGGAGGGGAGGGGTGGAACTGAACTGAACTGATGAGTCTATTAACGTGCTTACATAAATGGTTATGTATCCCCTCGTAACCCTCCGCCGTTCCAGCCTTCCTATTATGTGTCTTTCTTACCCCTTTTCCCTTCCACCGCTAAGTGGCTGGCCAACTATAAATACCTAGAGGCCTCCCCTACCACTCCAACTAGCATTGACTCACCCATCAAACCTCCCTCTCTGATCGCTCGACCATCGGATACTCAAACAAGTGCGTCAAATTGGCACGCTTCAGCTAGACCGCGAGAGCCTGCGATAGGCTCACAGGGCATTCTGAAGTCTCAATAGCACACCAGTCACTAGCCCTCTACTTCGCAATCTTCTGGCATCCAACTTCGTTTGATATCATCCCGATTCTTACGCACTAATAACCGATATTTCTTCTACATCACCGAAGCCTTGCGTGGCCGAAGTGGCCTCGTCCCTAATAGGTGCCATCTTCGACAAAGTGATGCGTTGGGTGCTGCCACTTTACAAGACATGATGAGAATACGACCAGCACAAAATCATACCCATTGATGCCATTGTCGTTTCCACCTGCTGGCCACGATGCCATCCATATTGTATTTTCCTGCCAGCCTTCTGAACTACGAAACTGAACTGTGGATGGTTTGGACGGCCATCTGCTGCAGCTATCGCTGCCAGAACTAGATTCTATAATGCTTTTTGGGGACTGCGGACTTTGTTTTTCTTTGGGGTGATTTTATGTGCTCAATTCATCTATTTGCTAGTTTTATGCTTTTATGAGGAAATTGATGTTGCATGAACAAAGATTGGAGAAACCTGTTTGGAAAGTGGGCGACGGAACTGGAAAAAAAGGATTGTTCTAATCACTCTTGTTGGATAATTTATGAAAGAGGAATAAGTTAACCTGGTCCAATTTTTGTAACGTTTCCTACTTTTTCAAACCGCTTACAAGGTAGCCAAAACAGCCTCAACCTTGTCCTTGCTGCGGTTCTCACCGGCTGTGAAGAGTTCAAGTGCAATCTTGAGACGCTTGGCCGACTCGGGGTCCGCAGCAATGGCGGCGTCGAGGGCCTTGCCTCCATCGGCCAGATAGTCCACCTTGACAACGGCATCGAGATCGACGGGCTTGCCCGAGGGGCTGAGCGGGTCAATGGACAACAAAGGCTTGAGGCGGTCAGAAAGTGCGCCCGCGTCGCGGTAGGCGTGCGCTGGCTTGGGGGCACCTTCAGCGCCGGGCCGCGTAGCAGGGTCGTAGGTGCGAGCAGCTAGATCGTTGAGGACGGTGTGGGAGATTGTGGCGGAGTGGCAGCCCTGTTCGCCGGCGGCCATGGCCTCCTCGGCGGAGATGAAGCTGGATGGGTTAGCGGGAGTGGATAGAGGGTCCTTATGGGAAGAAAGTAATGCTCACCTAGCATTCTTCACAAGTGGCTGCTCCTTGCCGGTCTCCTTGTAGAGTCTGCGGTAAAGCTCGAGGATCTGGACGATGCGGGGAGAGTTGGGGTGCTCAACAGCGGGGTCCTTGACATCGGGCCACAGCTCAGGGATATCATGAGCTTGGGTTTCTACAAAGGAGAGTTAGCTTTTACCCCCCCTTCTTCAAAGGTAGTCAATTCTTGATTTTCCCTTGTGCTGCACTCACCATTGTAGTAGGGGCTGATGTAAAGCATTCTTGCCTGACTGCAAGCCATAGCCTGAGGCACACCAAAGAGAGCAGTGCCCAAAGTCTGAATACCCTCCTCCTGTAGGACCTTGGCGGCGTTCAGAGCCGGGCCGGTGCTAGGGATCTTGATAGTGAAGCGGTCGCGCGAGATACCCGCGCGCCTGAACTCGGCATCGTAGAGACGAGCGTGGGCCAAGGTGGCATCGTAGTCGTATGCCTTGGACGGGAGGGTCTGAAGCAAGACGCGTCCAGAGAGGAGGTCGATGTTCTTCTTGCACATGAGCACAGCCATGCGCGTGTAGATGGCGAGCCAGCCCTGGTCCTTGAGCTCGGTGGCCGTTTGCTTGAGGAGTTCGGCGTTGGACTCGTGGCCGAGCTGGATATCAACCCAGAGCTGGTTGGAGGTCTGGTCGTGGAAGGTGATCTTGGACTTCATGTCCTTGATGTACTCGGGGTCCATCCAGTCGACATCGACGTTGACTGCGAGAAGAGGTCAGCTTGATTTCTCAAATTTTAGAGAACCGAGACTCATCGTCTCTAGTTGCGATGACGTACGCTCCTCCTCGAGCTTGTCGAGCCAAGTAATCGGGGCCATTTTGGGTGATTTTGTGGGAGATTTGGGTGGTGGTAGTTGTGTTAGTGGTGCTGCTGGCTCGTTCCTTTGGCCCGTTCTCGCTCAATTGACAGGGTTCTGACGTCTCTATCTGTTGCGGATGGTCAATTAGAAGTCAAGGCGCCTCTAGGAGAGGATGCTCCTTATATCCTTGCATGCGTCTCCTATTTTAGCTTTCTGTTGAAGGAAGTGGTCTTCCTTCACCTTGTGCCCTGCGTGTGCAAGTGGGATTTGGAGAAGTCACCTGCCCAGGAGCTATGCAGGAGCTATGCGGGGTACGTTGGCCGCCTGCACAGGGAATATGCTAGTCTTCAACATGAGGGCCTTTGGAGCTTGCACATGCACGAAATGCCCTGCGCAGGTGTGTGCATGTGCGAACCCGGCATTGGAGACCCCTCAGTGCCCTGTACAGGGCACTGCACCATTACCCCACCAGGCCCCATTTTGCCCCATCTCGCTCCAACTGTCGGTCCACGGTTGGATGCTCGGCTGCCCCGATTACACGATACCTGTACAGAGACATGCTAGTTTCGATCTCGACGATTCCACCTTGGTTTTTTGTCCGACTGGCCGAAACCGGCCACTCTCTATTGTCATATCGTCTGCGAGATTCACCAGTGCTCTCTTCTCCTCCCTGTCGCAAGTCTAGTTTGCATTTCCCCAGTTCCGGGGGGGGGGGGGCGCTAGACTGCAACACATTATTCCACTTCCAGTTAGTGTTCCCCTTGGGGTCCCCGCGATGCATCGGCTAGAAACATGGAGAAGAAGAGCGCCAGTGCACAAAACCGAAAGATCAATGTCGTGTGTACTGTTCGACAGTAACCAGGCTCAGGCCACACGGACACCGGACACCGACGAACGATTGCAAGGGTCATCAAGAGAAGGTATATATAAGGAACCCTATGGTTCGAGGCAACGGCCTTATCCAACCTTTCTACATACCTAATCGTCAGTCTCAACTCGGTGAGCACACCACTCAATAAAAATTTTTATTGCCTCGTCATTTCAGCCAGTCAATCATCATGATGGATGTCAAGGCCGGCCAAAAGGCCAATCTGGATACCTCTCACGTAGAGAATAATATCCCGGACTTTGAGAATAATGTTAATGCACGGTGAGTCGCCACTATTTCTCCTTAATTCCTTCCTTAAACCCAGCCCAGCAAACTGGTGGCTAATATGTCCCCTCGCCCCCCCTCTCCCCCATGACAGCATCATCAACCCCCTCATAGGCATCAGTAAAGATACGCTCAAACGTGACGTAGACACCTTCTGCGACGAGCATGGCTTCAACGACAAGAAAGACGTCTTCTTCCGCGGTGCCCTCGCGGCCCAAAACCCCAACCCGGAAGACTGGGACCACATCCCGGAGCTAACCGATGAAGACAAGACGTGGCTCCGCCGCGAAATCACACACAAATGGCACCTCCCGCGCCACCTGTACTACTCCATCGCCCTATGCTCGCTCGGATCGGCCATCCAGGGCTGGGACAACACAGGTGCCAACGGCGCCAACCTTTCGTTCCCCCAAGAGTTCGGCATCGAAGACAACCAGTGGCTCATTGGTGTCATCAACGCGAGTCCCACGCTGTTTGGGCTTTGCAGCGCCTGGGCTGCTGATCCCATCAACAACTGGATCGGACGACGGGGTAGTATTTTCTTGACGGGCCTGTTCTGCATCTTCCCTGTGCTCGGCCAGGCTTTTACGCACAACTGGTGGGAGCTCATGATCTGCCGTCTGTTCATGGGATTGGGCATGGGCATCAAGATCTCAGTGATTCCCATCTTCACTGCTGAGGTGTCGCCAGCGTCCATCCGTGGTGGCATGGTGACGAGTTTCCAGCTTTGGGTAGGTCCTGTCCCTTCTCTATGCAGTCCACCGTTTTGTTCTTTTGTCGCTAATCTCGGTCCAAGGTCGCTTTCGGTATCATGATTGGCTTCTGCTGCAATCTCATCTTCTACCAAATTGGCCGTCTTGCCTGGCGCTTCCAGCTAGCCGCCGCCTTCGCACCTGCGATCCCCGTCGTCCTCTTCGTCTGGTTTTGCCCTGAATCTCCCCGCTGGCTTATGAAGAAGGGGCGTTACCAGGACTCTTTCCGTAGCTTCTGCCTGCTGCGCAATTCGGAGATGCAGGCTGCCCGCGAGCTCTACTACGCCCACTGCCAGGTCCAACAGGAGCAGTCCGCCTTTGAGGGAAGCAGTCTAGGCCGACGCATCTGGGACCTCGTCTCCGTTCCACGCTTGCGTCGCGCCACCGTGGCCAGCGCTTGGATCGTCATGTCTCAACAGTTCAGCGGCATTAACATCATGTCCTTTTACTCGTCCACTATATTTTCCAACGCCGGCTATAACACTCGTAGCACACTGCTGGCCTCCTTCGGGTTTGGACTGGTCATGTTCGTCTTTGCCTTTCCCGCGCTGTACACCATGGATACGTTTGGCCGCCGCAACCTGCTGCTCCTCACCTTTCCCAACATGGCATGGTGTCTGCTGGCAGCGGGCCTGTCTTTCCTGATGCCCGAGAGCAACTCGGCACGAGTGCCACTGATCGCCTTCTTCATCTATCTTTTTACGGCACTCTACGGCCCTGGAATCGGTCCAATGCCGTCGATTTACTTTTCCGAGGCATTCCCGCTGTCGCATCGTGAGATTGGCGGTGCTTTCACCATCTGCATTAACAATGCCGTCGGCAGCGCGCTCAGTCTGACGTTTCCTTCGCTCTTGGCAAAGATTGGGCCTACTGGTGCCTTTGGATTCTATGCTGGGCTCAACATGCTGGCCTTTTTCGTCATTCTTTTGATTATACCCGAAACAAAGTGAGTTTTTGCTGGCTCCCAGACCTACCCGCTGGAATAGCACACCGAGTACCATACCATACAAGATAGATATACACAAACACTGACCTGACTCACTTCCAGGCAACGTACCCTCGAGGAACTCGACTTCATCTTCAGCGTGCCTACGCGCCGTCACATTACATACCAATTGGGGACGTGGCTGCCGTGGTGGGTTAAGAGGTACATTTTCATGCGCAAAGATGCATCCCTCGCTCCCCTATACCATCTGGAGGGTGTGTCGGAACGCACGTAAAGTGCCAACCGTCCCAATGATATTCATCAAGCACTGTTTCCTGCATCTTAAACCCAACGCAGAAGATTGTAGGAACGCCTATATTCACTGTATCGGTAACTGATATACCAAAGACTCCGCTCCTCTAAGATATCCTGTCTCTTTCTCTGTATTATGTATGCTAAATACTCCCTGGGTATTTATTTACATTATTAGCCATTAATAGCGATAGTTTTGTGCCAGCCTAAATTCTTGCAAACTGGAAACGGAAACATCAAAAGTAGCTGCCGAGCGTGTGTTCCCATAAACGTAGAACGCGTATAAAGATCTTATTTCCAGTATCAGTACCTTTTAGACATCGTCAGGTTACAAACCACAGCCAGGCTACTGAGTTGTGTTGCATACACGTACAGAGAAACCGGCATCTCTCACTCTCGTCAGCGTCAGCTTCAGTCCAAGCCGAAACATTGAAAGCCAGATGAAGAGTAGTGGTGGCAAAAAACACGCCGTCATAAACTACAAACCCACCCCTCCAGATGGCAGATGGGACTGTGGGGAACGCTCAGCATCTCTCACAGCTTCAGTCCCAACCGAAGCATTGAAAGCCGGATGAAGAGTGGTATTAGTGGCAAGAAACGCGCCGTCTTTTTTTAAGTTATAATGCAAACCCACCCTTCCCCATACACCCCCGCTCCATTCTGCGTCCCGTACCCGATGTCCTGCACAGAGCAGATGAGACTGTGGAGAACGCCCTGTGCAGGCCACTCTCCACACAATACATTGATTTCGACATTATATCAAGTTAAACCAGGGCGAAGGTCATGGCTTAGGATCTTGAAAATAGCACCCTAATTACCTGAAGCGTCGTCCTTTCCCTACCATTGTCCTTCGACAAACAGCACACCATGGCTCCCATTCTTCTCGGGCCCAATCAGCCACCAGATCGGTTTTACAGCGGTGGTCACCGTATCAAGGCCTTTCGAGGTTCCAATTCCTCGACCACCTCCCCATCTTCACCCCCATCACTACTTTTCCAACCGGAGGACTGGGTGGCATCAACCACGCCGTGCCATGGGTGCCGCCCCCTCGGATTAACAACACTCCCGGATGGCCGCTTGCTCGTCGATGCCGTCACAGCAGACGCAGAGTATTGGCTCGGACCACAGCACGTTGCTGCTTTTGGTGTCGATACCAAAATCTTGGTTAAACTGCTCGATGCTGGCCAGCGCTTGCCCGTGCATGCCCACCCAGACACAGCCTGGGCTACAAAGCACATTCCGGGGGCAACCTGTGGCAAGGCCGAGGCGTGGTACGTGCTTACAAAGGGCCAGGTGCACCTGGGTCTGAAGGATGCTGTATCAGCGACAGACCTGCAGGCCATGGTCCTCGCACAGGACGTCGTTGGCTTACTGGGCAAAATGCACTGTCTCGATGTGGAGCCGGGACAAACGATCTATGTGCCACCAGGGATGCTCCACGCCATCGGAGAAGGTCTGCTAGTCGTCGAAGTGCAGGAACCATCGGACCTGAGCATCCTCTTAGAGTGGGAGGGATTCCGAATCGATGGGGCAAGACTGGGTCACTTGGGCGCAGGGTGGACGGCAGCATTGTCGGCGGTGGAAACCAAGTCGCGAACAAAAGAAGAGATGGATCGCTTAGTAGTCAGAGATCCCCGCGGAAGTGTTCTTGCCGCAGAGTCGGAGGTCTTCTTCCGAATGGAGAAGTTTGATGTCCAAAGCGGAGAAGCCAAAACTGTATCACGGGGATTTGCCATTATGATTATTCTGGAGGGAGAGGTCAATATGGCAGCGGCGGCTGACACATCGTCATTCGACTTTACTTTGCAGCTGAAGAAGGGGAATACTGTTGTGATTCCCTTTGGGGATGGAGACTTGATAATGAGCGGAGAGGGCAGTTTTCTCGTAGTACGGCCACCCGTAGCGATGTGAATGGTTTGAACAGGGGACTTGTAGTAGTAGAAATAGCAAATTAAAACGAATGAGCGTTTTGGAGTAAGTACAAGTGAGATAAAATGCCTTCTATCGCAATCGACCGTACATATACATGTATGCTTCCGCGCCCCTTTTGGCAATGGAAAGCAAGGATAGCACCTATGAGAGGGCGGGAGTTACAACACTTTGAAAAATCGGACTTCTCGCATAAACTTCGACTCTCGCCATTTCCTAGTTGGAGGCCATGAAAAACCCCGCAGCTTTGTCATGGATTTGCCCGTTTATCTAGCATTTTCTTTGCTATTTTGGTACCCTCAAGGCCAAGCAAGGCATTGTCCAATCCTACTCTTGCCTCGTAGTTCCCGTCACCATTTGGATAAAAGTGTCTCGCGTAGAGAGATATGAAAAACCCGGTTGTCAGAGTTGTTGGTACATATGGCTGGATTGGCCAGGCATTGGGAGAAGCAGTGAGGCTTCCTACGCTTCAAGCCATGAGAACGCCGAGCTGCCACTGTCCAAAGTTATTCAAAAGCTTTTCGACAAGCTTCAACGATGCTGTACAGGGGACGAATATCTATCATCTCACCCGGATGATCTGTAGACTCCTCGTCGCACGCAACGCCAATCAACTCTTCGATGACGGGCCCAAAGATTGCATACCATTCATCGTCATTCAAAAACGTCTCCTTTGCAATGTTGGCCGGCTTAGACTGTAAGCTATCAGGGAGGGAGCTATTATTCGATGTCGTCGTCCAATGATAGATTCTTGATGAATCGACAGGACCGCGTTGCGACATGACCTCGTTCTTGTTCCCCAGACTCGAAAAAGAGCCAGTACGGACGAGTTCGGCAAGATGAGGGTATATTTGCGTAATGTTAATTTAACAGGGACTCTGCATTCGTCTTTCAGTTTTGTTGTTACCAAACAGCACCTCTGAACAGAGGCCAATTAGACGCCATCGGCTTCAGCATCAGAAACCTCGGGTTTTCAACCTCATAAAGCCAGACCAGAAATCGCATCACTAGAAATGGCATCGCATTTCACTGCCAGTCTCCTCAACACAGCACCAAACCACCTCGGCTTGCAGCTTGGTGACTGCCATGGTGAAAGGTTCAAGGAAGGGAGCTGTCATCCCGTAGGGATGGCAAGCTCACTCTCTTTGGGGGAAAGATACTAGGCCTCACTTTCCGTCCTCTGCCAACTTGTCTCCTTCTACCCATCAGATGACGACCAGACTTCGCATTGGTATTCCTACCAAAGTGCCTCCCTAACATGGCGGGACGATACATTCCAAGAATAGCTTCAATGGGAGAGGCTAGAGGCCATGAGATGAATAGAAGGGAGATCAAGCGGCGAGAGGGGGGGAAATCACGTAAAATGGCAAAAAGTGGTGTATTGAAGATTGTCGAAAGAGGTTGATGATCATCCTTGTACCATGAAAGAAAAGAAAAGAAAGTGATGTTCCTCCCCCAATATCTACATTCCTGGGAGTGCGTACCCACTGTATTTTAGTGGCACAGCAGGTGGCTCAGTGTGGCGTAGGGACCTGCTTCCGTGCTCACCTCCCCAGGCGAACTCGTTGACAGATTGGTTCGACCAAACAATAAAACTATAAAACAAAAATTTAGATGGAAAACAAACAAAAAGGTAAGGTAAATAGGATTGAGAGAGCTCCCCTTTAAGCTCATGCTGTTCAATGTGGCGCGGAATCCTGCTTCCGTGCTCAGTATGTAGAGCAAGGCACAGTTTTACCCTGTGAATGTCACCAAATGGCATGTTCTCTCTTCCTTCTTCAGCGAGGTCTGGAAAGAGCACGGGCAATTACCGTTATTGAAGATACACCGAGGTTGAAGGCGCAGTGGCCTGGCCTGGCCAGCCAGCTATGCAGCCGATTCTGGGGCGAAGTCGGGCCGGGCCTGGCCTAATGCATCAGTGGCTTCATTGGCTAGCATGTGCATGCGCCCTACTGATAAATAAGCACTCGCATAGCCCCTCTGTTTATGAATTGAGCCATCCCAAACCAGTAACCTGACACAGTAGGCATCGTCCGAATCGCACAAAGCCAATGCCAATGCCAAAAAGAAAAATGGGAGCGTCACAGGAGGAAGGTTCTCATCACGTGTCAGAAGTCAACATCACGCTCATTGGCACGGGCACCATAGGTCTTTCGTTTGCGGCCCTTCATTTGGGGACGGCGGCTGCCTCGGGACAGAAGACAAGGGTGACGATCTTTGACCCTCGCCCGGGTTTGAAAGAATACGTCGCTTCGACCCTCCCAGGTGAGTTTTATTGTCTGTGGAAAAAAAACTTCCAGTTTCGTTCATGGATTCACATTTTCGTCGCATCAGCATAAGGAGACATTCTGACAATTGCTTTAGATTACCTCTCAACTGTTTGGACTCCAGATGCGACCAACGATGACCAAATACCCGACGTCGCTTCTCTCATTGAAACGGGCCATTTAATACTTGCAGACACCCTATCAGCTGCGGTGCAATCCGCCGACATCATCCAGGAGCAAGGCCCTGAAAACATTGACTTTAAACAGAAAACCTGGGCCGAAATCGAACAGCATGCGCCGTCGAATACGCTATTTTGGACAAGCACATCAGGTATACCAGCCTCCGTTCAAGGTCTCAAGATGCAAGATCCGACACGTCTCTTAGTAGTTCACCCATTCAATCCGCCTCATGTGATGCCTCTACTTGAAGTCGTATGCCCACCCCAAGCAAACAACGGAGAAGAACTCCAGCGTACATTGGCATACTGGAAAGCTCGCGGTAGAGACCCAGTTGTACTCCAGGAGGAAGCAACCGGGTTCGTTGCCAATCGTCTTGCATTCGCGCTTCTCCGCGAAGCAGCATACCTAGTAGACCGGGGCGTCGCCTCCGCCGAAGACATTGATAAGGTGGTGGAACAGAGTCTCGGACCAAGGTGGGCCGTTCGCGGACCATTCTGGAGTTATCATGCCGGCGGGGGTGCTGGTCAGGGAATCGGCGCATTCTTTGATAAGATTGGCGATACGGTGCAGGCTTGTTGGGATGATGCGGGAAGGTTGGACCTAAAAACTGAAGCTGGACCTGGGGAGTGGAGGGCCAATGTTGTAAAGCAGGTTGAGGAGTCATATGGGCCCCTTGGATCGAAGGAATTAGGTGAAAGGGATGAGAAGTTGAAGAGGATTTTGGATGTTACTTTGGGAAAGAAGTAGAGGCAGTCGATGTACAGGATAGCGAATGAAACGGATTGCAATACCTACTCCGTCACATTGATAGCTGGGATGATTTCGGACACTAGAGTTGTTCATTCAAAGTTTGCTTTCATGAATATGAATGCAATCATGCATAATTAATGATGTTGATACATACAATTACACTCAAAATTCTTCAAAGTGGCAGTCTATTGACGGAGCCGTATCCGTCTCCCTCGCCATTTCCAACTTCAAATGCATGATGGCCTTCCTGACATTTGACACAAATTCACTCCCCCCAACTGCAACCACCATACTGTTCCCGGCCGGCCCGCTTTCAGATGTTATGGCTTTCCGGAGAAAGTCTGGGATATCAGGCCGTCCTGTTGTCATTTGTATCGATTTAGACGGCAAAAGATAGTCTTCGTCCAGTACACCTTGCGTATTAATTTCCCGAGGAGCGATATCCTCGCTGCCAACAACAGTAGTGGAACTGGTGGCTAGCTGCATGGACTGGTCACTGTCGATGCTATTTCGGACCAGGGTTCCTAGTTCAAGTGACTCTTTGTCGCCGTCGACGCCTTTTGCTTCATGTGTTAATAGCGCGGAGCCATCTTCGTCGTCTGCTTTGACCCTGGTGTATTTTCTCCTAGCCGAACTTTCAAACTTCGGGCTCGTAACACTTCCCAATGTTATTGCGACTTTTGCATCGATGGAAAGCTTATGGTCTCTTGCTCCGGTCATTGCAGACTCCAAGGCAGAAGAGTAAAGGTCGCCTAGTGAGTTCTCTCTAGCAACTATCAGGGTATGGATGTTTCTCACTGGTGACTTCTCGAAGTTAGAAAGTTGCTCAATTATGCCTGTGATAACGGACGAGCCAGTGGAGGCAGCGATTAAAACAAGATTTCTGTATCCTCCTAATAACCAGGGTCTCGATGACTTCTCGACAGAAGTAATGAATAGGCGAAGTGAGGAACTCGGCACATCATCTGCTAATTTTGCCAGACGTTTTGTGAAACCTCGTTTTGTTTTCGCTACGAGTTGGATATGGCCTCCACCTGGTGTTAGGAGTTGCTCGTCTGGGACGCCATGAATGGCGGTGAAAGGCTTTGGATACGAGAGCCTGATGCGTGGGGTCCAAACATGTACAGTGTCGCCATGGATGATATCAAGTGTATGTTGCTTGCCTGCATGAATCGTGATGCGTGTTGTACCGTCGTCTCGTAGTCGTGACACTGTTGCCGTATAGCCAAACCGTGGTAATCTTGTCCCAGTATCGTTCCTCCCGAAGTTGATATTTATCCAAATCATATGAAGCAAACCAACCACCCAGTCAGCGACCAAAATTATGGAAGAAATCGTGATGGGAAGCCGATGCCGCCGAGGTGTGTGCAACCACAGCAAAACCAATATAATGGGGACAGCAGCATTATGAATGACAATGAAGAAATCATACGCAAGCTTTCGGACTGGCAGACTTGCCGTTATCCACACAATTCCCAGTACTATCGAAGCACCGATACCCCATTTCACCTGAGGAACGATGCGCAGTTCAGTGGTGATGAAATCTGTTGGACCCCATTGGACAAGGTAGATGATTGCATGCAGGGAAGAAACAAACACAAAGACCCTTGACACCCAGCGATGCCACCATTTCGCCTCGTTGCGAGATGTATACCCCAACAGCGCCCAGAAGTTGAGAATGCGCGGCTTCAGGGAGAAGATTATGAGGATGGGAACTTGTTGGAGGGATATTGATGCTGCACGGAGGCTGGTGTGTTCCCACGATACGACATCCGTGGGTATATTCTTGAAGAGAATCAAAAACGCGATGAACAACAAGTAGAATACGAGAAAAATATAGCGGTAGATGGGTGCTGAAGGCCCGAGGCGGAGTGACTTTGGAGAAGGAATTTGACATGAAAGAATAAAGGACACAATACTGCCGAAGCGACATATTGATCTGCATAGAACTTGTGCAGTTGAAAAGTTTCGACATTTAAATGAGGCGCTTAAACGTTGCCTGTCCGATTGTTAACTTGAAGTGAAGTGGTGACGGGTAAGATGGTCCAGCATCACCGGCCAGTGCGCCTTAGTTGGATCTGATATTCTGGCCGATGACACTTTGCTCGACGAGATTCTTTAACAGGATAAAGGAATTGGCTATAAGATCTTACCTCACTTTTGCTGAATATCTCCAAAAGAATGCCACGATTTGCCAACCGCAAACGGTGCCCACCACTGCCCAAAAGAGCTTGACCATGGCATGGCCAACACCCATTGCACTCTGCAATCCGACTCCGAATCGGCCGATTGCCAATGTAGGGTATTGTTTGAATTTGTGTTAACAGAATATATTAAATCAAGGCCTAGGTAGGGCTGCAGCAAGTTTTGTTTTCTTGATCGTTTCTTTTGTACGGAGTACGATGAGAGGATTTGAGCATGTTTCTTAACACTAACTACTTTGGGAAAACGCGAATGCCTGGAGGGATGTGGAGGGATGGACAATACTTGATTTGTTTTTCCCCCCAATACTTTCTGTTCTGTCATGAAAGAACTACCTACCGAAAGTCTGGGTGTATATCCCACCTCATTCAATGATCAGACAACATTATAAAACCGGGCAGGTGCTGGACAATTGACGGAATGCACCGCTAACTACTGATGACAGAAGCCCCAACTCTTCAACCCTCAATCCCCGTTCATATTCCACCACAAAGTCAACATCAATTTACCGCCACGAGTCATTCAAAGTAATGAAGCTGCCGCACTGGTTTGAAGCAGACGCGTGACGGTTCGGATCGCTCTCCCACTGAATAGCGCCGTTGCTAAGCTTTTTGATGAACTTGTACTCAAACGCAGTGTCGGATGGAATCTTGATCTTGACCGTCCAAAGAGGATTGTCCCAGGTATATTGCGAAGCATCCAAGCGGATACCTTCCGAGGGAGACCAGTTGCCAAGAGCAGTCAGGCCACCAACAATGTAAATGTCCTCGCCTGGAACTGTAGTCACGAGCACGTTGAAAGTGATCTCGGTGTCGCAGGACGGAGCAGGTTGGCACGTCTGGGGCGGTGAATTAGCTGTGACCTCGCCCCAGGGAAGTGGCATGATGCCGGCGCGACGCTCGGCGGTGGCAAGGAAGGCCGCGTATGACCATGTCAAATGAGTGGCAGAGAGAGGCGAGCCGTTGTTTCGGTTGAATTGCTCAGCAAGGGCGCCATCACTTGGAGTGTACTGCTTTCCAACGTTGATGAAGCCATCACCGTAGTTTCGGACAGCAGTGGTGATGTTGGCAAAGGTTGGGCTACAAGATTCATACGTGCCAACAGCAATATTGGGAATAAGATCGTTAAAGAAAGGTTGCGAGACATCGGTGATAGTAATAGAGCCAATGCGCTCCCACTGGTAGACAGCAGCGAAAAGAGCCTCGGCGGCGGCACTGGTGGCAAGGTACCATGGGTTGCCGTTGTAGTAGACGTCCTCGGAATAACGACCGACAGCAGCAGCAGTGCCCGGCCCCCGACCATTGTTGACTCCGTAGATTCCCCGGAACGAGTCGACGACGGCTTTGTGATTGGCAAGCGCTCGGGGCGAGCAGGGCTGGAATGTGGCGTCTGTGCAGCCGGCTTCTGGGTCAAAGGTGTGGATGGAGGAGAGGATGGAGTTGACATCCTTGCCTGTGCGACCGTCGTTCAAGTTGATGTTCGAGTCAATATACGAGCCGGTCCAGAAACTCTGCAAGAAACAGAGGATCTGAGGATGAGTCGTAGTGCAGTCCGTGCAAGATTTTCCCAATTTGGTGGCAAGAGCGGAACCCTCTACTAAAGCACGATGGGAGGCGGCAAGGGTGAAGAATGAAGAGCCATTGACTTCCTCCCACAAGTCATAACCAGTTCGATTCCAATATCGGACGGTATATGTGAGATCCTTCTCAATGACGGGCCACACCGTATTGCTGGCGTAAGCGGCCTCGCCATTATCAGCGAGCCAGTTGGCAAAGATGATCAAAGTGGTAGCGCGAAGTGGCGGCCCATCACGCTGTGGGCGACCCCAAGAGCCAGTGAATTGCTCAAGATTGACTGTAAACTTGGGCTCGCCAAGACCGCCCGCATCAGGGGGTCCAGAGGGGTTTGTGACGCCCTGGAGTATAGCCTGCGAAGACACGTAGTCGTTCAACTTGGACCGGAGAGAAGTGTCACCGTGGATGAAGCGCTCAACAAGGACTCTGTAGGTCAGAGCTGCGTCACGGGTCCAAGTATACCAGTCTACACGCGTCTGTCAGCAACAAGAACAAGCCATGGTGAAAAGAAGAGATGCAAATAGCTACGGACAGTCAGGATCGGAGCGTGAAGGGCTCGCGACGACAACGCCAGGTGATACACCTTGCGCCCTGGATCCATCGGGTCCAATGTTGGCAAGAACTCCAGCAATGGAGACTTGGCTTTGTCGTTCGATGAAATCATCAATCTCGGCACGGCGGAACAAATCCTGTTGATGAGGCGTCGCATTGGCTACATCGCTGAGCGAAAGCCAGCTTGAGACAGCCACCAGAAGAGTTCGTAGCAGAGCCATGATTAAAGAAGTTGATTATCGTAAGAGGTTAAAAAAATAGACGGGGAAATCCTAGGCACCGCGAGTGGGAGTCGTTGTGAACCTCCTGAGAAGCTCTTATGGTTCCATCATCTATGGTATGGAGGATTCAATAGGGATTTATACAAGGCGCTTTGAGGCAATCACGAACGAGGCCAAGACGTCTTCCTTGGATGTTGGCGCAGGATTTTGGTTTGACTTGGCAGAAAACTCTGACGAGTTAAATGAGCAAGATTTCTGCCGAAAGGTCAATGATGCAAACCTTTCATCGGCCCGTCTCCAGATGGCTCTCGAGATTGCAGAAATTAGAAAATCGCATAAAACGCACCTCCCGATCAAAATTCAAGTGGCGGTCACGCCACCAGTTTCACATACTTCATTACCTAAGTTGGCATCTACGTCAACGGAGACATTCCTAACATAGCTAGTATCCCCGGAGGTTGCAGGATGCGAAATAGGAACCAAATTCGCGCCGATTAGATCTGCGGGGGGGAAGACACGGGTTGGTGCGGAGTAGAAGGGAGCAAGGGGCACGTGGAGGGCAGCAATGCGGAGTCCGTCCTGGCTTTTGGTGCAAAGGCAGAGTTTGGCTTTGGCTTGTGATGCGGGGTGAGGGTGGTATTCCTCGCTTAATGTGGCCATTGCTCCCGCCGAGTACTACTCAAGCCCCCCGATTCTTGCACATGGGGTTCTATAGAGCCGACGTAGTGACCGAGGGTTCGTGAAGTTGTGGAATCGGAAGAAGACCGGGAATCTGATTTCACTTTCTAAGCAGAGATTGTTTTCAGGATTTAACCATGTTTTTTTTATAGCTAATGAGGGAAGGGTAAATGATGAGGCTCCCAAAGACGCTCTTATCATTGCACCTACACATCTTGTACTATTATACTCCGTATCTCTACACGAAATTGAAGCTAAACAACTATTTTCAGGACAATGGTGTACTTATATGTATGTGCCTGGTACCTAACTTATGGTTCGCGGTTCGGTATAAGCATATGCAAAAGTTGACAAGAAACACGTGGGTAAACTAATCGTTCATGAAAGCAGGGAACCATCAAATTTGGGGAAGCGAAGAATCTCCGCCATGACGAAAAAATTAGGGAGGAAAGTCGGAGTGCGAGGGCGGAGATGGAGCGGATTAGGGTTACTTCGTGGAGGGACTGCAACGTAAAGGATCCAAATCGCACAGGCCAATTCCCACGCCGAGTCGGTCCAATACGACGAGGATGGATCCTCCCGGCCATCTGCATACGCACGGCCTGAAGCCAAGAACATGAGGTTGACCTATAGAGCTATATATATATACATATATATACTAATGTGTTCTTTCAAGCGATAGAGGTAGCCATCGCATCGTCTAATATTGAAGACTCCGGCCCGATATCAAGATGTTCGACCTCGATGGGGAGGACTGAGCGTGTCTAGGAAAAGGTGAAAGATAATTTGCTAAATAGGTAGAGCTAACTGATCTATGAAAGAGTTTCAACACCATACGGGCAACTCATGTAGCACACCTTCCTCTTTTCCATGCCCACGGCCATTGGCTCTGTTTGATATTGTGAGCCGCTTTTCGCTGGGAACACCTGCAGGTAAGATACTAGGTCTCTTGTCTCTCCCACGCGTTTGGCACTGTCCCTTGGAAAATTCCGCAATGCTCCCTCCCCATAATCGCGTCGGCACAGACACGCCCTTCCCCAGATCCAAAAGGGTAAAGACTCAAAAGACGAAACCACTTCGGCGGTTTAGGCATAAATGCATGGGTCCGAAATTGCTGCCGAGACTAAAGAACGCTGTTCAAATAGCGTTGCATTTCCCGCTTCCTTGACCATTCCACGACGAAGACTGCATAGCTTGGCGGCAACTGCTCGGCCAAACTTATTTCTGGCGTGTGATGTAGCCCTAATCCCATGTTGGTCACATCCTGTCTGGCCTGTCATGTCGCGAGTTGGTGAGTTGGGTGGTGTTGAAAGGTTTTGTGAGGTTTTATCGATATTTATGAACATTCGTTAGGAGGGGTCCTTCATCTTGCCATTCAAATGGAGTAAATGAAAGGGGTCTTTTAATCGGTGGCTCCCTATATAAAGGGACTGGATATGGTATCGATTTCTGGACTAAGAAATACCCAAGACGTTCAACAATTCCTCTCATACAATCACTGCCAGGACCCTTCTCTTCAATACTATTCGTAAGCCTCGAATTATTCACAATGGGCTTGTCCTCCTTCCTTGTCGCTTCCCTCTCCTTGACTACGGTCTACGGACATGGCTACCTTACCATCCCCAGTAGCCGAACCCGTCTTGGAGCCGAAGTAAGTGCGAAGAATGAATGTGGCCAAGAAACCTCCAACATGCGTACTAATTTGTCTCTTGTCCAGTCTGGAATCGACACCTGTCCAGAGTGTACCATCCTAGAACCAGTCCACGCTTGGCCCGACCTCGAAGCCGCAGCAGTCGGCAGAAGTGGTCCTTGTGGCTACAATGCCCGTGTCAGCGTCGACTACAACACACCAGGCTCCAACTGGGGTAACGCTCCTATCGCGACCTACTCGCCCGGCCAAGTCGTCGAGGTACAATGGTGCGTTGACCACAATGGTGACCACGGTGGCATGTTCACGTACCGCATCTGTCAGAACCAGACCCTCGTTGATAAGTTCACTACACCGGGATACATTCCCACTCTTGATGAGAAGCAGGCGGCTGAAGATTGCTTCGAGGCCGGTACCCTGCCCTGCACGGATGTTTCCGGACAGTCCTGCAACTTCAACCCCGATTGTCAATCGGATCAGCCTTGCTGGCGCAACGATTGGTTCACTTGCAATGCTTTCCAGGACGACGACCGACGTGGCTGCCAGGGAGTAGACGGCAACTCACTTGGGTCTTGCTTCACTACTATCGCGGGTGGCTACACTGTGACAAAACGCATCAAGATCCCCAACTACATTTCATCACACACCTTGCTGTCGTTCAAGTGGAATGCCTTCCAGACACCGCAAATCTACCTTTCGTGCGCTGATATCGCCATCTCTGACGGCTCTACCCCCGACCCTGACGCCCCTACATCTTGCGATGACGTGACCACCGTCGCTGTCACGTTCGATGTAAAGGCCATCACAGTGTTCGGGCAGACAATCAAGCTCGTCGGCTCCATCCCCGCCCTTGGTAGCTGGGACCCAGCCAAGGCTCCTTCGCTCTCGGCCGAGCAGTACACTAACAGCAACCCCCTCTGGACCACCTCGCTCAACCTTCCTGTCGGACAGCAGTTTGAGTACAAATTCGTCAACGTGGAGGCTAACGGAGCGGTTTCTTGGGAGAGCGATCCAAACCGTTCGTACACGGTGGCCAAGTCCTGCACTGGTGTTACGGTGTCCAACGACTGGCGTTAAGGGATGCTATCCCAGCTTTAGCAGGGGGGTTATGGTTATGAACTTGGACTCTTCAGCAGTGTGGCGAATCTAGTAATAAGATGTCTCTGTAGAATTATATGAATTTGATAGGGAACTAAAAATGTCGCCTTGGATTGCCATTGTGAGGAATTGGAATTGGACTGAATCCAAAGGCTAGTTACTCCGTAATGTGAGAATAACCAAAAAAAAATTATGATGAGGAAGGAAGGGAGACCAAGAAGAGGTATCTACAATTTATCTATCTACCAGAGGTAGATACATACTGGTTAGCCACACCCGCATTACTATCATCACCATCATTAGCAGCCAGCAGCGTCACGACAACAAAAGACTGGGACGCAGTGCCCGAGTCCATCCGGGCCCATTGGATTCTCTCAACTCGTACTGGCCAAGCTACTGGATGGTTTTGGAGTCATGGCTATGATGTCCATGCTAGAGCATCGAACGATCAGCATAGTGCTCCCATATGGCTCTGTTGCCACTGTATCCGACAAAAAGCGAGCACTATTGCGGTTTCATGTGCAAAAAAGTGCCCGAAGCCCTTTTGCAGTGTGCCACTACTGTGTGTGAGGATGGTTATCTACAGACGCCGCCAAGCTCCATCTGTAATCATCCGCAAAAATGGTCGAGGCATTCTGTCCAATAGATGACAGCTCGCTTCCTTGAACCTTTCACCATGGCAGCCACCAAGCTGCAAGCCGAGGTGGTTTGGTGCTGTGTTGAGGAGACTGGCAGTGGAATGCGATGCCATTTCTGCTCCAGCTCAATAGCTTGTGAGGTTCCTGGGCGAAGCCTTGATATACCTGCCACCACGCCAAAAAGAGGATATCGTCTCTGTGAACAACTGCTACCACTCGGTATACTGAACCAAATAGAAAGGTCTCCTTCAATAGAGAGGCTACACATGTCAAAGAGAGACTTTCCTGATAGATGGAAATAAGACAACTCCCAGGTGTATCTTGATTCAAACGCTAAAACCTAAATAATAATAATTGACGGATCATCACCGTTGCCGGTCCATTGCTCAGTAAAAGGCCATACATTCATTCGGTCATGCATATTTCTGCGCCCCTATAGGCAACTCCAATTCCATGTCCATAAATATTTATAGTTCACTAGCGAGCCATTCAAGGGTCGAGGACGGATAGTCTATTTCTTGGTGGTGAAGTCGGTCTCGGTGGCGGGGTCGTGGCCGCCAGAGCCTCCGGTGCTGCCACAGCCACAGTCGGCTTGGCAAATGATCAGTATCAGGGGCAGTTTCATAGGTGCTTGGAGAGAAGAAACTTACTGACGGGACGTTCACCACAAGGGCATTTGTCGTCGTTGAAGAGAACTTGGCTTTTCATGTTTTCCTGAGGATATCAGCATGGCTAGGAAATGGCTAGCAAAGTAAGGATGGACTTTTAGGGGCTGGACTACTGTTGATGGAAACTCGAGGGTTATTAGAGCACAGATATCGAGTTCAGAATACCGGGGGTGGTTTGTGTTTCGTTCGGATGCGATCAAGATGGGATGGATGGTTTGGAGAATAGGAGGCGGGCGGGGGTGCTGCAGCCAGATTCTGCCACCTTTCCCCGCTTGAAGCAGCCATACATACGAAGTGTTTTACATAGCATAAAGTTTATGCATTATCCCTGATTTGGTAAGACGAAAATGATGACCACGATAAGAAGATGGCACTGTTTTGGCAACTGCTAATAAAGCATCCAGTAAAATTTCAATGACCAGATGGACACCACTACGGACTAGTGTCGTCCCCTTGGGCAGGGGATAAATTGGTTGTACTCTTCTTTCACGGTTGCTTTTCCCTTGATTTTTACTGTTAGCTACGTGAATACCCCAATGAATTAACGACATCTGTATGTAAAGTAGAGAAAGTGGGGACCATGAACGAAAGTGTGTTTTTGTACGCCGTAAATATTAGTTCCCGAAATGATTCCCCTTCTTCACGGCCCCTACCCAACAACTCAATCGACAACTTTGAGCACCCTCCAGCGGCGCTACGAAACTAACTCCGAACGAGCCTTGATGCTCTCCCTGATTTGAAAGACAATCGGACCCTGGCATCCTGCTAGAAAGCGAACTTGAGAAATGACTTGTTACCCTGGTCTCAGAGGCGATGGGACGAAGCCGATTATGAAGAATGGTATCTGGGGATCTACGGCTACTTGACTTGCGGGGAGAAGGCAATCGAAGCCCTCTCGAAGATAGACCGGAAGAGAATATGAAAGGAGGCTTTGAAATATCGGATTATGGAAGGATGGTTAATCTAACAAGAACTTGACGAGTGGGTGGCACGTTGCGCTGTTCCTTCAGCCGTTGCTGGGATTCTCGAGCATCAGCACGATGGCCACGGTCACTTTGCGCAAGCAATTACTTCGAATCAATTACAGGGTCGATGGTGGTGGCCCTATCGAGTACGAGATACTGAGAGATTCTGCGAAGGGGGCCAGCAAGCTGGGCCCCGGATCCCGAGAGCTCTCAGGGGAACTGTGATTGTGTTTGGCCCCTGGGACCTGGTGGGCTTGGATTCCATTCCTCCTCCCATCATGTACAATCTTACGAACCCCCTCGAATTTAATTGGGCCTAGTCGTTTGGCAAATTGAAGAAGAATGGTTGGAACTTCGACGTC